>JASANH010000032.1:0-143807 GCA_030248295.1 Mesodorylaimus sp. YZB2_4
GACGACGAAATTGTGCAATTATTAGGACTAACCGGCGGCAGGCCTTCACTTTCCAAGTACAGCAGTGTGTTGGTGTGCTCTCCTCATTTAACTGCCCGCGTACGACGTATTCCAGGTTGTCACTAATTACAGGATTTTAAAAGGCTACTGTCCTGACACGATAGTTGCTTATTGTAACGAACCGAGTCAGCGTAGAAAATTATTAATATTAGACGACCTGCTTTTAGCGCTGGATAACGAGAAGTCCGTCATAGGCGAATTATTCAGTCACCACCCCCCGCATGGATTATACAACATCATCGCGTTGATTCAGAGCTTAACTTTTCAGAGTGCCCCCCCCAGATTGGCTCTGATGAATGCTCAGTATGTGATTGTGTTTCATTCGATGCGGTTGGCAAGATCGATTCGCAGATTATCGAGGAGTTTCCTTTCCAACCTACACGTCTCTTTTATCGCCGATATTCGCTATTTATTTAGCTGAAAAGCCGTACGCTTGCTTAATCATTGAAAGTCGAGCTAATTGTAGATCTTGTCTCCGGGTTAGGCAAAACTGTCCGGCCGATAAGTCTCCAGGAACCCGTGTACGCGTATTGTTTGGAGAAAAAGAAACTAAAATATCATGACGATGAAAGGAGGCAATGTGAAAAAGATAAGAGCTGATGGAGATTGAGGATGCTCGTAGCATCGATCAAGACTTGTATGCTGCTATCTTAGAAAGCTTTTCTAATGTCAAGGCTAAGCGGCGAGCCAGTATTCTAATGGATTATTTACGAAAGACGCATAATCATTTGTGGCGATCCGGATGATGACGGGGAATCGAAATAAGATCAAGTGAAGATGGTGACTTTGTCGGTGTAGAAAGCGGACTGCTTGATTTGGTAAAATTTGTTTGCGGCGAAACTAAAGAAATTATTATCCGTGTTAACGAGTTCTTCGTCCTAGTGCAGGGTGCTCCTTCTAGCGCGTTCAGCGAGAATGCTAAAAAAACTGAAGCAATATTTAGCCAAACTACCCTAAATTATGAGCATACTCGCACATACAGTGTGGACATGGACACACGAGATAGGGGCATGTTGAACTCTACTTGTGCGTGTAACATACAGTGTGTGCTTGTGAACGCGGAACCAATACATGTGCATGTCGACATTTATAGAGTGACGTTATCATATCTTATTCTTCAGATCCCCCACCACCGTGTGCTGTGTCCCCGTTAACTCAGTCATATCGTTCATCCGAGTACTGCTGCCTGAAAAGAATGGTCATTTTACTCGCATTGTCCTGTCAACTGTGTAGGTT
The DNA here is from genome assembly GCA_030248295.1 of Mesodorylaimus sp. YZB2_4. NCBI lineage: Eukaryota > Metazoa > Nematoda > Enoplea > Dorylaimida > Dorylaimidae > Mesodorylaimus > Mesodorylaimus sp. YZB2_4. Next base: position 1,297 of record JASANH010000032.1, read on the forward strand.
ATTCCTGCTAACTCTCTGCTCTAGTTTGCTATGGCGAGCAAGCGCGAGTACGGGGCCCTACGGAATGCAAAAAATTAGGGGCTGGGAGCACTGATCGTTTTCCAGGGTGTATTGGTGACTGGCTTCAAAATTTGGCTCGGCTGGGACAGATCGGTGACTGGCCAGAATGCGAGCAGCCACGATTAGCGACCGGCGGTGTCCGTGTATCAGGAAGTCGGGTAGGATAATTGTCAAATTGTAGCTCGCCACCACGTGGAGTTCGGGAGAGGCTCAACGGGTCACCGTTGACCCAGGTTGGTCTACCTATTTTCTAAAACATTTTTTGAGAGGATTTGATTTTTTGTTACTTGAGAGGATCCCGTTTTGCCTGAAGAAAGCTAGAGATTAAACCCTCCAAGCAATGCTATGCGGGGACCAGCGCACAAGCAGTCTCTCTGTGCGTCTCCACACGGGGCCTCCTAGGCCAGACACTCTGACCTCCTTGGACAACGGCGGGTGAGCTGTGAACCAATTCTATGTTCGATAGCCGAGACTGTCTCCTCGTTTGGGTTCCGTCTCTCCACTCGGAGCACCTCGACGGTACCGGGTGAGTCACCCACGGCCTGGCGTGCAAGGTCAGCGAGGGTTTATGGATCGCAAACCGATCACCGCCACTGGGAATCGAATCCCAGTCGGCCCCAGCGGCTCGCTACCAAGAAGCACTGGTAAACCATGGGGAGCCACTCCGCTGTAACACCGCGGCTGCATGACGGAGAGTCTCTCAGGAACAACCGCGACCACTACAACTAATCGCGTGCAGCCCAAGCTGTCACCCGCTCCAAAAGCACTTCGAGTAAATTGTCTCCTACCTGCCCAGTTGAGCTTTCATATGACCATTCTCTCCAACGAAAAGCGTCCAGCAGTTTGCGCCGCTTCGCGTGGGCGAAGTGCAGATTCTCACCGTTTTCGCTTTGGTTACATCTATCGTGACCATGGTGCCGACAAGAACGATACAAAGTAGAACAGCCAGCTTGTGGCTGTAATGGATCATGTTTGATAGGCGAGAGGGGCCCGACTGTAAGCGGCGAAATCAAATGTAAGAGTGAGCTGACAACGATCGAGGACCAGCCCATGTCGTTGATGAAGACGTGACCAACAGAGCGTTCTGCCGTCCACTCCAAATCGTTAAGGGCGGAAATTCATGACCCGCCATACCTAATCATATGTTGGCATCATTTGTTCGCTAGTCAGAAGTCTTCTCAATCGCTTGTGTAGGCTCTATCGAATATCATCGCCCATAGGAATCGACCAGCCTCTGGAGCCTACACGAAGGCATGTAAAAGCGGACTTGCTCGCCACCTCGAAACGATTGATCGTATCCCTGGCCCAGCCGCGGGGGCGCATGATCACATCAGACAATCAATTACTGCTACAAGCAGAAAATTTTTTTCAGCCGGACTGTAGGAGGTACTCGAAAAGAGTTAAGAAGAGGCTCTTTTGATAAAGGCAGCTTTCGCAATTATGATGCGTATTCCTTCTTGTCAGCTTTAGGTCAAACAAGCTGATGGGAGTTGACCCCTCAATCGCTCCTCGATACATGGCATTGATCCCAGTTTCGAGAAACCAAGTCGTCCTGCATTGCGAATTCAAATCGTGTCGACGACGACCTTGCTCTTGACGCGATTGATCAAAGACCCTGATTGGGCCAATCGATCAATCGCCAATGGAGGAGCCCTGGTCACAGTGGACATATTCATCAACACTATAGTTCTGATGTTCAATAAAGAAATTCGAGGTCAGTGGAAACGATGGGCGGACACGAATGCTGTTAAGCCTATCAACACCTCCGGATTTTCAAGTGGAAATGGAATTTCAATAGGAGGAAAGAGAGGCACGGTTCATACCACACTATCGCATGCTTATAACACTACGTGAATGTGAAGTGCACACATAGTTATGAAGGAGTACTGTATGAGGCGTAGGTTGTACAGTGAGTGTGCACATATTCTCAAAGGTGACCGATCACCTTGACTATACTGTAAGCATGTAGATATTGTAATTATAAGTTCACCTTCATACGTGCTGGAAGTCCAGAATTTTGGCTCCCTCACTGAAGAAGCGTGGCTGCTGAATCTGCATATCATACTCTTTTTTAAAAGAACTTGGTGACCATGCTTAACAGCTCCGCTCACAAACCTATTCGAGGTTGACTGGTGTAAGTCTTGCAGATCTCTGCAATATCAGAAAGTTAGATACGAAATCTGATATCGAGTAAATCAAATTTCCAAGCACAATACCTTAAGGACCAGAATATTGACTGAGGATACTGATCAATATCCTTAGAGGAGATGAAGTAAAATCACAGCTATGGATCGTTGGGGTGGGGGGGGGGATGATTGAGGGAGACTTTGATGACTGACTTTGAATTTTCAGAGTGGGGAGTACATGTTTTTTTAACCAGTAACCTTTCATTGGCTCTGATAAAAAACTTGTGAGTCGCAAATGCTCTGCTGCGCAAATAATAGAGTAGTTCACTTAGAAGTTCAAGAACTCACATGAAAAACGAAACTAAACTTTGTGCCTTCTGAAAGTTCGTCCATGTGCGACATGTTTGCCCGTTCTTTTAACAATTTTCTTGACATACAAAGTTTTATCTACAGTATTTTCCGTTCACATCCAGAAAGATCTTCATGATCAGCTAAACATTCTGCTTTTGGTCGCATTTGCATTCACATCTGACGAGAGAAAAATTGGCAACGGAATAATCGTAATTCAAAATGTGCGATGGTTTCGCAACTCATGAGGGCCCAATCCTATGATCACCCTTGGATACTGGAAGTTTTTATTGAATGTAAAAACCTGGCTGGAAACGAGCTTCTACTTGGCATCCTATCGCGTATACATATTATTGAAAACTACTAGTATACGAGCACAACATATTATGCACATTGACTTAAAATTTGATTAAATTTCAAAACTGTTAGTAAACAGTAAACTAGTTGTACTTTTCTATCCATCTTTTTCTTGTCAGCCGTGCGAGTCCGACTAACTTTCTCGAGAGTAACCTGCAGTAGTTATTTTTCTGGTCTTTCGGGAAATCTTGTCGAATATTCGACCACATTTGGTATCTGGCACATAGACAACGACAAACAGGAAAAAAAGCCTCATTGAAACAGGACTTCATAGTTAAGAGATCAGTCTCGACACAGAGTTTAATAATTTTCTCTTCTGCTGGTTTTATCAGTCGCTCAAAGTTGTCGAAACACGAGGACGATAGAAAACGAATTCATTGTAATGATTCCACTTCTGTTCTTCGCAGTCGGCCGCCGATCCACGCATCAGATCGCCACTGGCGCACGTGCCTGATGCGCAACTGGTGATCAAGGTAAATCCATGTTCCCCCAATGTGTCAAATGCTAATTCCAAACTGTTATGCTTCAGATATAAACGAGATGTGTATCGATTTTCCCCACCGCGATCTGGATCACGACTTTCATTCAACGAATCTCCAAAAACTTCGCGACACAAAGCGCCACGACCACAGACAAGAATGCGACTTAGTTTTCGAAATTTCACGTCGGCTTGGCCATCACGACCAAAAGCGAATGTGCCTCGATATCCGACCGTTATATAGCCCCAATGGACACTGTCTGCATTCGCCTGCTGACCACGAGCAGCTGTCGTCGAAGGTACGCCTGGACGATTGGGATGATGAAGTGAGAAGGATGCGGGAACGCCATTGACTAACGATGGCAATGTGCCCCGACGACCATGCGCAATGTTTGGACTCACTAATTTTAACTGTTTCAACAGTTCATTCAACTTGAAAAAACGCGCTTCTTCTCGCAAGCGTTGAAGTTCTGCGAAATCATCTGGCAAGACAATTTTGTTTGAACGTAAATAATCCAAAATATAACGAAATAGATCGCCGTCGCGATCGATAAAATAGGAGTCTTCTGATCGCTTTTGTATAATTGGATAATCGACAGCTGCTTGTCGCGAACCGAGTTTTGGAGATCCGCTAACTGCCGGCGTCGGCGAACGGGATCTAGCTGCCGCAGCGCCCAAACTAGTGAACGATAACGGCGATGGAGACTCAGCGGAGGTGGGGTGGGAGAAAAATTGAGCCAGCATAGAAGATGGTTCGTGCAACAATGTACCAATTGTTGTTGCGTAGGACCGACCTCCAACGTTGAGTTCGACAATTTTTGATTTCTTTTCAACCGCCATTGTGATTAGATTTTTGGGGACCTAGAAAGATGGAAGCGTGGAAGACAGCGCCAGCTGAGGTAGGCTGTCGCACTTCTCGCTTCGGTAGTTCGGTCGCATAGCTACCACAACTCCTTGAAGACAATGCGGTCTTTCAAGATTGAAAAAAATTCAGATTCGAGTAGCTATGTCCACCCATATTCAAATTTTTCCATTGTGGAAACAAAGAAGCTTTTCTACAAACCAAATTGTTTTCGCGAAGAACTACTGTAGGCGGAAAAATTCTTAAAATAGACCAACGTAGGTGTGACCCCGGGCTAAACCTTGTCCAACGTCACCTTCATTTAACCTTTGGAGGAATGACGTAAAGTGAAATTCCGAACGTTTTGAGCAGGGAAAATCTTTTCTCGGATCTCTAGTTAAAAGGAGGCGAGGCGGAGCAAATGATTTGCAAAAGGTTATTTTCCAATCTAGAAAACTACAAATCGCAGACATTTGTCTTCCACACTTCCCGGGCAACCCATCGAGCATAAAATTATCGGGCTACCCGAACATCCCTTTTTATATACCCCAACTTGGATCTTGTTGACTCGTCTGCTAGCGAGCAAGTCGACGAGATAGCGCTATCCTTCGACGGGTAAAGTGCCTTTTTTCCAAGCCAACATCGCAAAAGCAATGAAGAAAACGACTAACTAACGCTCCCACGGGTAGGAAGGGAGTCAGTAAGTGCCTCCTAGCCTTAAGTGGCATCTGTTAGGCGAATTGGGAAATCGAATGCACCCAACTTCCTTTCGCGATTGATCACAACCACCCAGCAGCTTTGGCGACTTTTCCTCTGCTCCCGCTTTTTTACATTTCGCTCACATAACGAAAACAGAACATGCGAAAGAAAACGCTTTTAGCAAGATGACATTAGCCATTGCAAGTCTGAACACTAATACCCTGACGATCAGGCAGGAGCAGTGCGATGAGGTCAAATTGCCAGAGGCGACGGCAGCAGACTAGTTGCTATTTTGTTAGTAAAAACAGTCCTTAGGGGGCACAGAGGATGGAAAGGGGAGCGCTTATTAGTTTTTCGTTGAATGATGCTCGAACGCCATTGAAAATTGCTTGTTGGGGTGCCAAATAGGAAGAGGGGAGGGGCGAGGGGAAAGGCGTTAGCTCATTTTCTTCCATCAGCTCTACGGACAGCTTCCTTCCTATCCCTTACTTAAGTCGAACGAAAATCGAGCAATAATAAGCATGGCCCGTATTGGACCCGATGAAGCCACCATAAAGCCAGGCTAGAGGGCTGTTGTTGACAAGAGCCTCGGTCCGTAGTGTTTGTACGAGGAGTAGGGTTACGGCATTCAGCACATGAGAGGACAAATAAGTCGGGCTTCTACGTTTTTTCTTTCTATGTTTCCTTCTTTCTAAAGGATACCGAGCACTGGCTGCCTTTTTTGCTTTGACGAATGAAGTGTCGAGGGAACGTAGGAAGGCGAGGAGACCAACCTTTTGTGATATTGGATAAAATGGAAAGTTGATTTGAGCGATGAGCAAACGACGAGAGCAGTAGGCCAGTCGGCACAGATGGTGTCATGTGCATCGTAGCGACGAGAAGAGGAATAAAAATTAGTGATTCAAAAAACGACAACCAACTGAGCATTCTCTCTATATTGGCTAGCAACGGCACAGATAGCATTTGTCTAGTCGTCCATGCTACAGCGTCAATTTGCGTCAGAGAAAAGGCATGGCGATGAGTCAAAAGTGGAGTCATTGCGTGCGATGAACGCGATTCGTGTAAGATGGTGCATCGAAGAAGCGTAGGCTATTTCAGTGTTAAAAAAGCGGATGTGAAAGCATCCGAGACAAAGGCGCCTAGCTCAGGCGAGCTAAGGCGAAAAGTAGCAGGACGTGAAGATGGCCATCGATCCGTCATACACTGGCTTCTGAAATCGATACGAGGAAGGGATTCGAAGGTCAAAAACAAAGGCCGTATAATGGGAAGTGGCTTCAATGTGCGCGCTGAAGGGGAGGCGAATGAATGACCTCCTGTTGTGTGAGGACCGTTCGAGGATCGGATACTCAAATTTCCCATGTTTATTTATCCTGAAATCTGATCTACATAATTCTAAATGCTTGGAATGGATCTTGCATTGGACCTGTTCGTATGGCGTACAGTATTGCGAGTTTTTAAAAAAAGGCTCCATCCATCAAGTCAAAGAGCGATCCCTGAGAGAGAAAACTCGGCTCTCTCAGAACTCCCTATCTGGACATCCTATGCAATGCAAACTAATGTTCTAGGAGCGTGAGAACCCCGCACCTGCTCATTAGCACATGCAACAATTTCTCCCTTAGACTGACCGAATAAAAGGCACAGTGCATTGTTGTGACTATTTGAATCAGTCAGATGAATGAGTAGTGCAAAACCGCACAATAAGCGCCTTCTCGTTTAATTTACAATCCTACATTCGCAATATAAAAGTAAAAATATATGCAGAGGAAATAACTGATAAAACTGATGCTGATATGAGTCTCGAACTGTCAATCAATTGCATCAATTCAAAAATAGTGGCACATAGGTTCATTCTGAAACAGCACATCCACGCCACTGTCATCATCACAACTCCTGTACTGCCTTATCAATTTCTTACCAGTGCATTCCACGGGGGAAGCCTCGTTGACTGACGCGTAATAATAAGGAATAGCTGTGGCCGATAAGGACCCATAGCTGCGTCTGACCGAGCTTCCCTTGAACGTGGACATGCTTGGAACAGAAGACGTCACGAATATGGCAGAGACTGTCGGCGTAGGCTCCTCCGTGTCGACGCCAGTTGGCATTGTCTCCTCGCACACTTCGGGAGATTTAATCTTCCTTAGTCCCCGGCTTCTTCTTGATCGCCTGAACTTCGTATTGAACTTTAAAGACGAATCGCTGGAATTCGATGAAACTTCCCGCTTTACACTTCGCGGGGTTGCGCTGACTAGTTGTCTGGCTGATTGCGACAGACCGCATGCAGTGGTCGCTGGGCTGATAGGAGGCGGAGTGCTGGGTGGGGTTGATGCCTCTGCGTCCTCACTATCAGTTTCTTGCAGGCCAGCTTCGTAGTATCGACTGAAATAAGCGGCAAACTGAACTTTCTGCCTGTATTCGCATGAAATGACCATAAGCCTGTACCATTGTAAGATGACCACCAAAACGTTTTTACACGTGAAGAAAATCATGGTGAAGCTGTTGGTTTGATAAGCTATTAACAAGTAGAGCCTAGTGATAAGGTACGGTCCGTCTTGGAGGAAGGTCGAGGTGATAATTGACCAAAAGCCCATGTCGTCAGCCAGCAGTAGTAATACCTGGATATACGGATGTCTGCTCTCGAAGATGACCTCTTCGTAAACGGTCTGAGCTTGAAGTTTTGTCGTCGAATCGTTCGTCGTCTCGACGCTTGATCGCCTTTCGCTCTCCACCTTTATCGCGCATGATGAGTCCTGTTTTGACAATGAAGATTTGGTATTGGTTTTAGTCGCTCTCTTGCCAGTGTGTTCAGGTAAGCCGCCGGCAGGACGGCCTCCGGTGAGGATCAAAGGAAATTGCATTAAGCTTACTGACCATACGCCTAAAACTACGTAGGTCAAATTCAAGTTATTTCGCACAATGTCTTCTTTGAAAGTATCGAACAATTCGACTATGTCAGCTCCCATGGCTAAGAATACAAGTAGAAGCTGGGATAGTTGGTCGCGTGTTATGTCCCCTTTCGGCAGGATCCAACGGCCCAATATGACAGTGACGAGCATTGTCTGTTGCAGCAGCTGCAGCCAAATTTCATTATCGATAGGAAGCGCCACTGAGACCTACAATTTACAATGTATAGCGTACAGTGCTGGTTATGACAGCACTGACATAAGAAATATAACACTCACAGAGTACCCTCCAAAGTCCAACTGGGCGGTTTCGCTGTAAAACTGTACAACAGCATCGATCGAGGGAGCAGTTGTGTTTGGATTTCTGAGCAAGAGATTAGCTGGCGACAATTCCAATTGCAGAAACCAAAGCGATGGAATTACTGCGCACAAATACAAAAATATGCATGTACAAAACCTGAAATGATAGAATGGATATAAACTAAGGAAACTAATTCTGCAAGGCACATGTACGAGTAAACTATGGCAATCCGATACTCCAGACCTTTCCTAAAAATTTTCATGGACCGAAGCTGTTTTGCCTCTAGCCGGCCAGCAATCGAACCTTATAAGCAAGGCTGTGCGCTTCACACGCAATAGTGTCCCTCTGCGAGTGTTCACTAGGAGCACCCTGAGTGAGGGCATCCTTTACTCCAGATACTGCTCGACGTGAAATGATCAACTTTGGGTTTTCTTCTTCCACTGACTCAACTGAACAGTAACACCAAACTGCTTACCATCTGTTCTCATTACCACGCCTTGTAAATATGATCAATCCTCCTTCCACAAAGATGATAATCAGCATCAACGCTAATAACCAATATCCAGAATTCTTGCTCGCAGCCACTACTCGCCAAATTGAAATCAATCCGTGTATGACAAAGAGTAATCGAGCAAACAATGCACGGGCAGCTTTTGTCAGTGGAATACTCAAAGGAATAGGCATTCTGATGCCCGTTTAAGAAACTGTCCATTCGATGAAGCGCATTTACCGTCAGTGGTGAAATGGGCGAGGCCCACTGCCGTCCGTATATAAATTTCTATACCCGCCTCATGAATATCGAATAATAGGTCCAATGCTGGCTAAGGCTGGATTCGCTTGGATAGATAGTTACAGAGTTAGTCGCACTGAAATAGAACTTCCAGTTATAGTGGATTCCTCAAGGCATGGGCGGTCTTGAAGTAAGTTTCACGGAGGAAATTTCTGGAATAAAAGCTTTTATGAAAACTACGACGCTCAAAGGTAGCTAAAAAACCGAGCTATTACTCAAATATAGGCTGCTAAAGCACGATTCATTCATTATGCAGCGCTGGCCACAAAGGTCAAGGCCGCATTGTAAAGGCAGCTCGAGCTATTCTCTTGAACAGAACTGTGTTATTCATATGCGACATTTTCCTGTGGACGAGGCGTAAAAGACTGGCATAGGGTGCCTTGGACTCGCTCATTCACTTCTCGATTGTTCATTTTACATTCCCTGGTGGCCATTTATGCTAAGTTAGGTTAGCAGACTGTACAGTATTATGAGTACGACCGTCAAGAATTATTTGCAAATGTCAGATATAGGCGCCTTCGGTCGCCGCGTGGGATTCACTCCCTAAAAGCCTTTCGTGCCGATGGTTAGGTTGAACGGACAAAGCGTACATGATTCCTGAGACAATGGTTTCTTTACTGAACTGGTCGGGCCGCTTACTGGCGAGGGCATGACTGAATAAAATACGTACAAAAGATGTTCGTGGGTAAACATTAAGGGAGGAAAAACATCTGAGCCAGAAAAAATAAGAGTCGATCTTTTGGTTCGGCATTAGATTTGAGCACCAATCTTTCACTCTATCATGTAGATTTGCTTTCCGATCTTTTTGCTTATCATACTGTAAGATCTCTAACATTAAACTCACGAACACATTGGCCAAAGATAAACACAACAGTTTGTGCACTACACAGTTCACCTAGAGAGCCAACATGAGCGCCCGAACACTAAATTCCTATTTTAGAGACCAGCAGTATTGGACAATAAATGTTAAAAAACTCTTATAAATTTGTGTCCTATATTTGCACACCAAGTATTTCGATCCAAGTGATCTTACGACTTTACTGTAACTAAACACAGTACATGGCCTCTCGTAAAGATTTTAGTTGAAAATTATATACTCAATAGGACGCCCTTTTATATCAAGTCCCCTTAGCAAGCAAAGCAGTCAGCCAGTAGCCAGTCCGTTACTGTAAGATGTTTCCTCACCCCGTGGATATTTAATTATACAAATTAACCCAACAACTTCCGATTACTTGATTAAAATCAGTCGGCTACACACATTTTTAAAGACTTTATCAGCACGACAAGAAGAATAATTCGATGTACTGTCTGAGATGTTCAAGGGCATTTCATTATCAGCTGTCAGAAGTAGACTCAGAGAGCGAATTTTAAAGTTTGCGACTTTTAGAAACACTCACACACTGTACTGGCAGCAGAAGCTATTTTAGTTGTATTTTGTTCGTAACTCATGTTATGTAATATGGAGTTTATGAGCAGCTTTTTTGCGCGAAACAAAAGGCCTTTGCTAAAACATGAGAATATTAGGAGCATGTGCTGCTATAATCAAAGACTGGCATATTACTACCTCCGTATATCAAGCGAATGATAGTCGGGTCAAGGATAGCATAAGATTAGTTTCACGACTCGGAGTCATGAGACTAATCTTGTGTCACTTCGAATTTAAGCCCGTTTTAAGTGAAGGGTGAAAGATAAATCGCGTAAAAACACACCTTGTTGTGCACGCGATCCCGTCCATGCAGAAGAAAACATGACACATTTCTCAATAAATTTCATGCGACAAATTTTTATGCATAGAGCCATTATTTAAGGGCAGGTGTTTTTCGATTGGTGCGTGCGAAATTATGCAAAAAATATATCTTCGTAAAGATTTTCAAGACATTACAGGTTCTATTTATGCACTATAAATATGATGTGGCGCGGTGAGCACTTGTTGCGTCACTTCCATGCATCCGTTTTTTTGAAGTGAATTCAAGTTTTGCTAGAAAAGTAGCGCCAAATTCAAATTTATGCTTTATGTACCTATATGTACCTACTGCAAGTTCTAGCACGCTTATATATGCCTCTTCTAAACCTTATATTCTAGCATCACTTCTGCCATTTTCATTATCAGATGCCTCGCGGAAGTGATCTGTTTTGAAGACACCATAAGCCTCTGAGACATTTTTTTCCATTGCTTCGCAATTGATTCAAACCACGTTGCTGACGCGACATTGAACGTGCCGGTCTTCCTGTTTGATCAAATAACCAATCACTTTGGAATATGAACTTACAAACAGGCCGTCAAAAACTGCGTCATAGGAGATTTGATTCCTTTTCTCTACTGTTGTCTATGGCAATATAACGTGTTCTAATAACCTCCCCACATCCGAGTATTCTCAAGACTTAGGGGCCTTCTCATATTTGGTTGACGAAGATATAATATAAAAATGCCATCTAACGAATGAGCCACGGATAGTCAACATGGATTAATCTTTAGAAAAGACTCTTCTCCAATGAGCAAGGAGGATTTTCTTCGAAAGGGCTTCATTTCTCGACAATGTTTCAGCAGGTTTCGAACCATGCCACGAGTCCCTCGAGAGGCAAGCACAGGGAATATGGAGGTTTCATGACCAGCATATGCAACGCCTGTTAGCGTCTTTTCTTTGCCGCAATGACACCAATCGATATTGTCATAAAAGAACTAAGCTGGTGTTTATTCACCTGATTAGCTCATGTGCGAAGAAATATGCATACTCTGTGAGATACTAAACCTTTATTAGTCAAACATCGACCAGTATAATATTAGAATATAAACATGGCATAATGATCAGAATGCAATATTCTAGAATATTATGGCAAAATATCGAATCATATTTATGAGACTGTAAAAAAATTCTGGCAACCAAAATTCTTTCTCTTGAAATAAGCTTTCTGCAATAGCAACCTACTTGCTCAATGATTTGTTCACAAAGTCACCCTGCGGTCAGGCCGATACTGCTGTTTGTACTTGACGATTCAGAAAAATCGATTTTAGTGCGGTTCTAAACGGCTCCTTAAACCAGCAATACATAATTGGATTCCAAACCAATGAAGTCATGGCTAAAACGTGAGCGGCAGCAAATAATAAACCGAATTCATTCGTATCAGAAAATATAGGTGTAAAATCGCGTAAAGTATTGATTAAATTTAATGGGAACCAAAATACAACAAAACCAGACACCATCAAAGTCATCATTCGAGTCGTATGTCGACGACGTTCGATCAGTCGCCTTTCGGCTGTCGGCATCAAGATCTCATGTTTCAATCGCCTTTGCATTTGTTCTTTCAATCTGACACCAATACGCCAGTAGCACAATGCACTAATGGCGCACGGTAAACCGAACTGTAAAGTCATTACTGTCAATCCATACCACGGACGACTGATCATTCGGTTTGGCCACTTTTCCTGGCAATAAACTCCGCACGTGCGCTCATACGTCTCCAATTCCATGTAAATGGCCATCGGGGAAGCTAAGATGACACCGATGGAGAATAACAAAAACAGACACAAGGACGCCGTCGTCGGTGTCACGTATTGTTTTTGTGGATAAGCGATCAGTAAAAATCGATCGATCGCGATTGCACAAAGCGTAAAACTCGAAGCGAAGATACCTATGGCTTGGAAAAAGCCGATACAATAGCACAGAAAAGAGGGGAATATCCACTCCCTGGTGAACATAGTGATAGCTGTGATCGGCAAGGATGTCATGCCAACAAATATGTCCGAAAATGCAAGGGTTACTACGAAAATTGATCTTAGATTAAATGCTAATCGGCGAGTGAATGCAACGTAAACCACCAGAATATTACCACTGACTCCGACTAACCAGATGGTGAAATAAAGAAAGCCGAAAATGGCTTGTACGATATTATCGTTCAGTAAGTCATCTTGAAATTCTTCTTCAAAAGCAAGGCAGCCATTGAAAGTGTCATTCATCATTGCAGAAAAAGACATTCAATGAATGTTTTACGAATCACTGCCCTCGAAAAATCAAATCAGCGAATCAAAATTCAATTGACCCAGCGATATGATGCGGGTGATGCATCAAAAGTTGTCCTTCCTGTTTGGCACGCGTCATCCAGCTGAGGATCGAGTCCAGGAGGACGTAGTTTACAGGAAATGACAACTACCTGCGCGCATGCAGGCCCCCAGAGTACGCATTAGTACTATCGCCACCAAACATGTTGAGCGTGGGATCGAAGATGGAGAGGCGGAAGGTTGAGAATGGAGAGCACAGACATAAATTTTCCATTAATTAGAGTCCGATCGAAGAAGGCGGCAGCCAGGAGACGATGATAAGACTGCGTTCACACAAGGCTAAGGTTGTTACGTGTAGACATGGACAGCCTTTTATCACAATTATATTACGAAAAGAAGACCATATTGATGAAAATGATCATCAAGGCGACAGCTTTAAAAAATACCGCCTTGAAGGCTGTTAAAATATGGTAATAACCAAGGATACAAAGAAAGCACGAAAATATAGGTTTTCGTGCAATAAAATAGGATTGGTGTAGAAACGCTAGATATTTTCGATGCAACGAAGCATGGCCAGGAATCGTGTTTTATTCATGCCTGACTAGAATTACAAGACTAAATACACAGACTGAATGAAAAATAGATGGAACCAGACAACGAAACGTACGGCAGAAAGTTAGACAGAGTAAGCAGCGTTCAGGAATCGAATTTTTGTGAACTCTAGATTATATTACGCTCACGAACAACTCACTTACAAAGAGTGGTTGGGATGGGAGCAATATATCTCAGCTTAAATGTTTGCATTTCAGCATACCCGTTTTCATCACTAGCGTAAGAAGGTAAGAGAAAAGGTGCAGCTAAAGAAAAACTGCCGCAGGATATTAAAACTGAAAGTTCAGCTATGTAAACATAGAATTTCTGAGAGGATTCTATCTGACGTTCTATTATATAAATGCCAGCTCAATTCTTGCTCATCATCTCTTCAGTCCAGTGCGATTGCTACTCCTTCCGCCACACCCACGTTTATCAATCTCAAGATTTCGGAGCCTAAGGCTTTTCAGGCGGTATCATAAACATGACACAAGCTAGGTTGGACATGCCTTCAGCTATTTTAAAAAAAGCAGTGGGGTTTTTAATACAAAAAAAACCTAGAAATTATATTTGAAATTATGGAGTAGCTCGAAATTGAATTTGACACCTCACTCTACTACAAATCCGAGGAGATAACAAAGTTCTTTTAAGTCGTTGCCCTGTTAATTTGCAGACCTTGCACGTTCAGGGGACAGTTTGTAGCTTAAAAATAAGTGATTATTGCGCAAGTGCAATAAACTTGTGAAGCTGATCCTTTGCGGGGCAGCACTATATTTATGAGATAATACTATTCTACTTCTCAAACTGCTTAGCTTGGCAGATTTGTGAACTGATAATCTATTTAGCAGAATTATTGACTTGGAAGCACAAAAGGTGCTGCGTTTCCACCTCTTTAGCAAATCATTATTGAATAGCTAGGCGGATAGCTGGCCAGCTACTATAGGTCATTGGCTCGCTCACAATCAAACCTCTAGAACTTTGAAGGAGAAACGTGGACTCTAAACCCTCGCCATAGAGTGACGTTTTTGTGTAGATTCATCAGCCACGTAATGGCTTTTGATTGAGTGAGTCGTCTATATCTTTTGAGAGGTGGTAAGCCTGCTAAATTTGATAACCTTGTTAGCTCAAAGCTTGTCAGCCCGTATGATGAGGGAGCAGGAACTTGTTGTGAGCCCCAGCATGACCCCATTTGGGTGAAGAAATAAATTCAGATGCGCATCTGAATTTATTTATTTTTTTAAACTTAAAAACCCGAGTTTGGAGTTTATGCGATAGGTCTTCGAAGTGGAGAAGATTGTAGGCTTTCAATAAGCCTTGTACTGTCACGACAAAATATACTTGAAATATCCAGACCAAAACGTCCTTACAAAAATTTCCTTGCTTGGTGCAACACAGTCAACGTTCTCAGTTGTTCAGTACTCGTGTATGAGCAAGTCACTGAGAGTAAAAAGAAGGAATATTTGGGAAAAAACACAAAATTTTGCTCAGAGTACCTTCACCAGTAAAGGAGGCAGAAACATGTCGTGTTGACGCTCTAACTACCCACGCACACGAGCGGTGCTTCTGAAGCGCTTTCTTAACCATCCAACCTGCAACTCTGATCGTGGCCTTACATAGTTGCCCGGTCGTATGCGCCTACGTCTAATGACCAATGTGTTCAGCATGTGTTTACGGTAATCTCCAGTCTCTTCCATAACGATAAGATCATAAAATGAACGGGGGTCTTTGAAGTGAGATGTATCTGCAATATGCACCTCATTGCTGTCTCAGGGAGAAATATGCAGCTTGGATTATATTGTACAAGAGTATCTATTTACATCATATCAGTATCATGGTTGAGGATAAAAACAAAGATGTTTTAGGTAAAAGCTCTTACACTATAATTTTGTCGCATTCGGTTTCAGCAAATGAGACTTCTATCCATGTCCACATAGCTCTACCTACCCTAGTGTACCTGACATTTGAGGCTCTTCTCGTTAGCCCGACACCGTCATGGCAGCGACCGATCTCTACTTAACTAGCACTCTATCAGGGGTAAAAAATCTTTTCGACTACGACCCGTATGCAGATGATGTTTTGTTCGTATGACAGCTCATGTGTCGCAATCATAAAAAACTTCATCGTCATACCCATTACCATTCATGCTTCTTGCCCAAACACGGTGGTGAACTGGCGCCAGCAATCAAGATACATGGAACTGAAAGAACAGTACAACACGGAACCAAGTCCATGCCGATTTATTTTTCAAAGTACTACATCTAATACGAAATATAATAGCTGGGCAATTTTGAATGCGTCACACTCATGAATGATCCAATCAGTTGCAAAACGAGCGCAACTCCAATCGAAGCCACAGCAGCCACATAACACCACCAGTCAAAATGAAATTCCTTGGTCAAATAGACAGCTAGCAACGGCATTACGGCCCCCGCCAACAATTGTGTAAAGCGAGCCAAACTAATCACTTTGCTAAAATGCCTTCGATCCACTGCTGCCACACCAACGGTTAATTGGGTCAATAGATCGGCGTAAACCACAGAAACGCAGGCCATTTGCACGGGCATACATATTAGAATGACCGAGAAGTTAAACAGGCTTAATCCGATGACCGCGTAAATGACTGCCAAGAAGGCCAAAATGACTTGAAGTCGTCGTTGTCTGTTGGGAAAGACAACTTGCGCCCACTGGATCAGGAATAAGTTGGCGAAAATTGTGACGGCTCCTACTGTGATCACTAAATAAATCATGTCGGCAGCTTGGACCAAGTATTGAGACACGATATACTGTCGACGTAAATATTCGTAGTACTGATAAGGGCCATCCAAAAGAAACTGTATCAGCAAAGTCTTCAGAACTGCATCATTATTCAATAGTTCTATGTAATCAAGAAATCGACGCGATGATGCAATCGGTTTTACAAAACTCGTTTTTGATGCTGAAGTCGCCTGGGGTTCGGGGAGTAAGAACCAAACGATTGGCAAGGATAAAACGAGTAAGACCACTCCAGCCACCAGTTGAGATTCTGATGTTTCTTCAGATATACGCGTGATAAGGATAGCCAAGCAAGGTCCTACCACTGCAGCTATGCCTAGTGGGAACCTTAGACGCATAGCTGACGTAACTCGGCGTTCTTCATCACTTATTGTGGCCACATAGGTTTCGCAGAGAGGGGCAAATTGATGAGCTGTGAATAGAGGCATGATCCAAATGAAACCCGGATACGTGTCTATTTGACTGTGAGCGATGTAAAGTACGCCTGTCACTAATATGGACAGAAATGCTGTGATTCGGGTTCCAACAACATCGATCATTTGACCAAAGATTAAGGAGCCGATCAAAATGAACATATGGCTCAATGTTTGTAAGAATCTCACATCCGTCACAACGGATCGACCAAGGCGATCTTGAATGGACAACTGAACGTGGACGACGAGCAATCTCCACCATTCCCATGTTGTATGCCAAATGCCATACAAAATTGCGATGATAAAGAATGCACGTGTTTGCTCATTTTTGCTCAGTGCCATGTTAGGAACTAGAAAGATGTGTAAGTTCAACAGACTGTACTACAGGGACGCAGAGGGCACACACTACTCTCGCCTTCTAGCGAGTTCGGGCGAGAAGACGTCGCAAGCAGAAGAAAACTGGTTACCCGGGTCTTGCATGGGGGCGAATCGATGTTGCTCTATATTTGGCATGGGAGACTATTCAACAGAGTGATGCTGGTATGCCCACGCTGCGGCGCCTTTACAGGAACTAGATAACACGTCTGCAATTGTAAGGAGAAAATCTGTTACCATGGACGAGCCTAAACTTCATTTTCAGGCCTTGTTAGATCATGAAAACCTTGCAACATGAATGGGTTGCACGAAAAGATAAAGCAGCATGGGCGGTTACAAAATTATACAGTATATTACATCTCACAGCCTTTTTCAAATCGCACAGTTTGACTAACGATAAGAAGAGTGATCATGTATGCGAGAGCCTACTGTATTCTGTTCTGGCTCAGGATCCTGTGTTAACGTTATGTAATGTTCCATCCAAACTGCACGATCTACATGGCGCATCATAGACATTATTATTGGCTCACATTGCACGACTCATGGCCAGATCAGATCGGATGGGAAAAATTTTGGATTGGATCAGATGCTTCGGATTGGATGGGATGAGTTTCGGATTAGATAATGTGAAATACTTGTAATTTTTTGAACAATCAATAACGCATCAACTTTTTTCGAACGGTTGCTCCCTATTATATCAATACAGTGCACATTAATTATCATCAGCGCAAGCAGTGCCCCTCTCAAGGCTCTGCCGCACTGCTAATCATAAATCTACTTTACAAGCTGATAGAGTAAAGTAAAGAAGATCCATGCTGCTCACAAGACGGCAACCACAACTTTAAACTTTTTATAAAAGCGGTTATTTCCACTTTGTTTCCACAAATATTGCTGTCGTCCGACTCCAAACATTTGCAGAAGCTGAAAAGGCACCCTTTCCAGCCGCTAACTCGGACTTAATATTACAAGACATTGTAACTTGTTTCTAGGTGCGAAAGAAAGCACTCTAAAAAATATCAGAGGTGTCTGAAACAATGGTCAGCAGTGGTCAGCGCCTAAAGTCCTGAGAATTTTTAAAATTCTTCTGAATTTTTTGCCTAAACTTTGAGTGTTGGAAGCCTAAACTCGAGGCCTGGAACCCGAAAAGCGAGTTTTAAAATAACCCTGCATGTTTATCTGAACGCTCGGTTCCACCAATACAAGAATTCAAAAATTCTCAGGACTTTAGGCCACCGCCATCACTGATCAGTTGGCCAGACACCCCTGATATTTTGTGGAAAGCTTTTTTTTGCACAAAGGAACAATCAACGCTACAATTTTTGTTTTTGTCAAGTTCGCCTTACCAGGGCGATGTTCCCATGTGAGTCATCCATGTTTTCTGTGATCTTGAGTAATAATGAAGAAAAGAGGACTTGTATACCTAATCTAATTATGAGCAGAAGAAAGGAAGCATCACTGCAGGTATTGATCTCATCTCATTCATTACACTAGAGTGGTTGGAGAAAAACCACGCATCAGTTAGTTGTGCCAGCGGTTATTGTAAACACCATCGGCTTGGAATGTCGGATCGAATAGTTCAGATATGATGATGCGATCCGGATTTTCGGATGGCGATTTTTCGGATCGGTTCTGATCGGGTCCGAACGGTTTGGATCCGATCCGATCTAGCCGTGAAGCACAGCCCATTTTTACGTTGTGTGCAGCGAGGTGACATTCAAAGCATTCTTGTTGATCAACACATTAGCGGCTGCGATTGTATAAAGCAGTTTCAGTTTCAGCAATCGTTGCATCTGAACCAGGGGGGGGGGGGGGGCTGTCACTTTTAAAAGATCAGTTGAGTTAAGCGAGGTAAAATACGCTTTATGATGTTCAAAAGGTTGCAACTATCCGAGCTTGAAATACACGTAAATCATAGCTTGAAAAATCGGGGAATGGGGCTCGTTGCAATCATCTAGACTTTGCAGTTATCCGAGGTCGACTGTATGCGAACCAGCGGGTCTGAAAGCGGTTAGAGCCGGGTCAAGGATCTGATGGGTCGCGTTTGGGCCGGGTTGAGGGAGAAGGGTCAGGTTGGTTCTACTTTTTCAGGCCCGTGTCAGGCCTGAGTTGACACCTTGCGGAGTGCATAGTCCCTATTCAAGGGGAGTGTCGCTGGTGAGATATTAGACACCTTTCTCTAACTAATGATGCCTAATCTTGACCTATGAAATCTTAATCTCTATTATTTCTCCTACACTCGCTCAGTAATTCCCAAGAAATCTTCAATCTGGATTAAAGGCTGCTGTATTGGTGTGCAACGCCCTGCTGGCGGGCTTTGGCAAGTCGGAGAGATATTCTCCCCTGGCTGGGAAACGTCAACCCATCGGGTTGATGTTTTAGCCGTCGGTATAGTCGTAAGACTTGCCTTCCCCAGTCTGACGCGTGAGACTTTTTGCCGCCGACACATTCTTTCCTACAGTACGCCTACTAGGCATGGTTGCATTGGGAAGGAGGCAAGAAGGGCGAAAATCGAGCTCTCGAACGTCCGAGTTGCGGATCAGAAAAAGAAAAAAGGAATTATAGAATCATGTGCATTTGTGCGCTCAAAGGCAAACCATTTTTCTCGAAAATCTGCTATCTTTGTGGAAGTGGTTGTGTAAGCCGAAAACTACGCCAAACTTCGTGTTGCGCAAGGTAGAAGCAAGGGTATTGAAGAGCAGAGAAGCGTCAAGACATCCCTTGCTAGGGTCGGACAGTTCACACCTTTAGGGGGTAGCGTTCTTCCAAAAAACTTATCGGTGATCATGCTCAAGCTAGCTAGAATATTCTCTTCTTTCTTTCGAGCCGCTGCGAAAAATCTTTGCTACTTCAGTTCTCCTACGTCCACCCCGTTCTCACCAGCGCATCTCGTGATCGAGGCGAGCCAAACACATCCTCGAAAAAACATGTCGACACAACGGCATAGCAAACACGACGGGGCTTCCTCATCCAGCCTTCTTGCAAGAAGAAAAGGGCGGTCTTTGTCTGCAGCACCCGCCAACGCTATCTGTGGTCGCAAGTGTCAGAGGCGATGAATGCTTTTGAGAAGCCAATGACAGTGACGACTTTTACGCGCAGTCTTGCTTTCTGCTCATTGCTAAACCTTAGTCTAATGACGCCAATGTTGACCTTTCTCTTAAATCTTAATCTCCATCATTTCTCCTACATTCGCTCATTAATTCCTAGGAAACCCTCAGTCCAAATGGAAGGCTAAAGTATAGGAAAAGTCCTTCAAGAGTAGAAACGAAAGCGACTTTTATCACTGCGACTACACTCGCCAGTTTATTTACATTTATTCGCGGGGAGTTTTAAACTCGGTTCAATCATACCGCCAGTTCTCGCGACTAAGAAACAGGTTTCACAAACGTACGCCAGTCGGTGCTTGTTTCCATGGTGGAATGATGGGCGGATCGATACATAGTTTGAGTAATCATTTATCATGCCACCCAGGCAGAAGTTCTGCCATACGTTATCGAGGCCTTGAACAAATGGGCGTAGGTGTCTGATGATGCACTGGTGACGAGCTCCCTTCTTTTTCTCTGTTGGGCAAGATCTTGTTTTTGGCTGCGCTTGAACGAGTCACACTGGAGCTTGACCCGACTTTGTGGGAGTTCCGATTTTGATGTCGCGATGCTCTCTTATCTCGAACAACTTGTCTGTCAACTTCAGTGTATGTCACGGCGTCCTACTTACCTCCTCGTTGAATGGCTTCTGTCGCGTTCTCTTATCAGTAGAGTAGTAGGTCAATGTTTTCGCGCCTTCTATGGTTTAGTTGCAAGTTAGGAATAATGTTTCTTCTCTGTACGGCTCATAAACCAGCTCTTGTCCTCGTTTGTTCTCCATTATTCTGTGGCCGCCTTTTTTCCTTTGCGCTACTCGATCGATCAGCTAACAATATTTGAGGGTGGTGAAGCTTCGAGTGCTTGGTGGCGCGCCGTCAGCTTTGCTCACATCGTCTGTTTCGTCTCGTTCGTGCAACAGCAGGTGCCCCCTTTCAGCAGACGTGGACGGGGAACTTATGGCTTCGAATAATGCTCTCACGATTGTGAGCTTATATGTTCGCTCTGGTTCATACGGATGGGCGTGCTTATTCGGCTGGCGCTCCTTGAACTACACGTTTCGCGAGACCGACGTAGAAACTTGAACTGTCACAAATTATAGGGATTGTTGGAGGAAAAATTTGAATTTCCGTTAACACAGGCGAGCAAGTTTTTGAAAATTTTTGACCAAAAGATGCAACAAGCGTCACCACCCGCTTGCTCGCCGCCCGCAATGACCAACGGCCCTTCGGACGTTGAAAACGGGGAAAATGCTGGTGCTCACAAACCCAACTTCAATCATCAACAGAGTGTTGGCAAGAAACGGATTTATAAAATCGTGCTTACCGGAGGTAAGCTGCTTTGTTTATTTTTCATTTCTACTTCTCCCACTTTTTATCGCATTGTCCATATAGTCAGTGTGTCTTGTTTCGTTGGCCTGGGTCCAATATGCTTCAGTACCCTCTGGTCGTTAGTGCCTCGAACCTTGGCTGTGGTCCAGAAAGAGAGGAGGGTTATCGATTTCTCAACGGGCATCTGCCTTTGCAAGTAAAAAAGGAAACGCAGGGAGGGAGACTGGTGGGTGGTAAATGCTTAAGTATAATCACGAGAAAGCTCTCAGATTTTGCTTGAGCTCACTGTCAGCACATTCGTCGAACGTGTACTCTAAAAGGTGGCTGCATGGCGTGAAAATGTGTAGCTTTGGAGGTTGTTTGGTCCCCTCTTTGTCAGCACGCTTCTTTATGCACGTGACCTTTAAAAGGGAGATTAAAATATCAAATACAGTGATGACGTCCGGTGAATACCATGCTTATTCGAAACTCTCCCTGGAGATTTGAAATTTCAATGGTCCATGGAGGGACACATTCGAGGGGTGACTATAATTGTCAAGGTGGATGCTGATACATTTTTAGCTGTTCTAAAGCTGTAGTATCGCGGCGGGTAACCTTGAATAACGTGACTATGATATGAAATCCCCGTGAAAAAAAGGTTTTTAAAAACCCTGCTTTCCTCAAATCCGCATCCCCTTAAAAAACGCGATAAACCGGATTTTTAGGGAGAGTTGAATCGCACGCACTTCGCGCACTTTGTAATCCCCAGGTGCCAGGTCATACTGTAACCTCAAGCTTGTAATCACTGCTATGTTCAAAATTATCGCCGAAGTTACTCAAAGTGTTCAAAATAACAAGGTTCAATCAATGTCAAACTCGAAGCTACTATAGCTTGTAACTTTTATAACACACAAAGTGAACCCCCACCCATGCTTTCTTTACAACGCTATTTCATTTCTTGCTCTTCTTCATGAATCGTCCATTATGACAACAAGACTGTGATCTCAAACATTACTTCAATATCCTTCATTTACTGCCAGACAGCCGTTTAGATATGTCGCCCAGATCTAAAGTCAGCTAATATACGTAGTGGTCGATTCAAAACCACGCCACGAGCCTGAACCGCAGGTGTAGAGATCCCCAGGGCAGACGGGGTGGGGGGGCATAATCGCGGTGACTTTCGTCGCGGGGGGGGGGCGTCGAAAATTCATCGTTTCTTCGCTAATGTTGATTCCTGCGCGCCAACTTCAAATTGAATGTTGAGCAGGGACTTTTAGGGGACCGTGTAAACATGGTACACGTGGGCCTCAAGGACAGTAGTGCGGGCGATGGTGGCCACGAGATACATACGTAGGATAGTGTTCTGTATGTTCTACCTGCCAAACGTGCTTGCTGCCATGGAAATACACAAAAGCAACAAGCATATTTTAATACACATGATGATCGAATAAAAACTGTCACTGCGTCGCAAGCGGCGTGTGTTAAACCCAACAGAGATATCTACCTTGCCTCTCTGTCAGAGATATCTGGGATTGTCACAGCACATGGGTGCATAGCTGCCTACTTGAGTTTTTTGCTTCTTGTAATTGCCAGTAAGACATGCCAAAGGCTGTGTAATTTATGTCAATTGTTTTCTTAAGTGAGACAGTATAAGAGTGGGATGAACATGTGTAGACAGAGCGCACACAACTGCTCAGTTCATGGGGATGGAAATGAAAGCTCGATACGACTTTATTTCGCGGTCTCGCAAGTGTCAGAAAGATGCCTGGCGAGTTCTGAAAAAAATATTGGATTTACAGCCCAAGCGTCTGTTTTCCAAATTGGCGATACCAAATTTTTGTCACAATTTTTTGTTTGACCTTTTCAAACTAAGAAACTGTTTTCGTCTGATATGTACAGTGCATACTATAGGTGTTTTCTGGCCACGAAACATGGGCCCCTCCGCTGATATCTAACTTCTCACAACTCAGGTCTGTAGCTAGAGAAGCGTTGTGGAGCGTTGAGTTAGAGAGAGAAGAAGAGAGAACCGACTGTTCAGGTCGGCCGACGATAAGCGACTGACAATGAGTATAATACAGACTTCGCTACCTATGCTTCGTTATGGACATAGATGAGAAGGGACCACTCTGGCTAGCGACAGGGGAAGACTGAGCCACGGTAAGCGAACTAGGCATAAAAGGGGGAAGAATTATATCGTGAAGTCACAGATCGACGATGCTTCTCCTGGGCTGTAATGTGAGCCTTGAATCCATCGCGACAAGGTCAGACTTATTTTGGGGCTTCCTACGAGCTCTATGAATCTCTCAGAAAAACTTACATACTTTACGCCCTTTCACTTCATCTGCTTTTATAAAAAGTAATGACGGGAAAAGATGTGCGATTTTTTTTCAGGACCATGCGGCGGCAAGACGACAGGTCAAGACCGCTTGGCTACATTCTTCGAAAATTTAGGCTGGAAAGTATGCTTTTACTCTCTGCATTCTTTTTTCACATTAAGATTAGACGATCACTGTTTTAGGTTTATCGCGTTCCCGAAACGGCCACTGTGCTCTTAAAGTGAGTAAAATTTGAATTCTTTTCCTGTGTGACTGACAGTAACCGCATACCTTTTTCTCAGAGGTGGTGTTCGATTCGCCGATTTATCGCCAGAGCAGTGCGAACGGTTTCAGGAAGATCTATTATTGACTTTGATCAGAATCGAAAATGTTTACTTACACTTGGCCGAGGGAACTTGCGTGAATGAAGATTACCCGCATAATGTACTGATCATTTGCGATCGCGGCACCATGGATGGGTCGGCGTGTAAGTTTACTTTGTCAGTCACTAGTCAGTAACGTCAATCACTGTATAACCCTTTGACCACCCTTTGATGGATCAGGTCTTGATTAAACTAGCAGGCAGTCGCTAATTTGCCTTTTTAGACATCGAGGCTGCAACTTGGGAGAAAATATTGAAACGGAATAACTTGAACGAAGTGGAATTGCGTGACAGAAGATATGACCAAATTATTCATATGGTACGCAAAAATCTTTTAAAGCCACTCGACTTCTCATCTAACCGTACTGCAAGATAAGCAATTCTACTGCTGTGTTTTCAAGGTTACCGCGGCCATTGGCGCTGAACACTTTTATACAAAAGCTAACAATTTAGCTCGTAGCGAAGATACGAAATTGGCCGCCGACATCGACGTGAGAACTCGCCAGGTCGGAAGAAATTACTTGGCTTGTTGATGGATTCTTTCATGCGGATGATAAGTGCTCTCGAAAAATAGTTTGGCTCTTTTTTAGGCCTGGGTCGGCCATCCGTACGT
Source organism: Mesodorylaimus sp. YZB2_4 (assembly GCA_030248295.1). Lineage (NCBI taxonomy): Eukaryota > Metazoa > Nematoda > Enoplea > Dorylaimida > Dorylaimidae > Mesodorylaimus > Mesodorylaimus sp. YZB2_4. Next base: position 26,042 of record JASANH010000032.1, read on the forward strand.
CGATGTTATCGACAACCAAACAACTCGCCATTTCGAAGATAAAATATTGAGGATGATCCAGGTAAAGTGGTTATGTTTTTGTAGTGGGTAGACTTTGATCAGAGTAATGCGATAGCTAGTTTAGAAATGATGTTTTGGTGATTAAATTTCAGGTTGTTTGCGATCGAGCTGGCATTCAGTACGGAGATCGACTGACGTCCAACAGTAAAAAGAGGAAATTCCTGGTGGCCGGCTTTACAGGGGTGAGTGTTTGTTTTGGCTGTCAAGTGCATTTCGCTCTTGCATCAGAGAAGCAGCTAAAGTGTTTTGGTTTCATTGGCCGATGGTGTATGAAACTTTCAAAGAAGCCGGTGTGAAAAATATGCAAATGTAATAACTAGCTCGTACATCCTGAATGCTTAACCTTGCGAAGCCAGTACCCGGAAATCTCGCAAATAGCAGGATATTGGCGAGGTCTGGATGCTGACAGACTAAAAGAGGAAGCATTTTGTTAAAAACAATTGAGCAGGTTTTCCCGCAATTTTTTTTAAGTTTTCGGCTGAAAACTTTTGCGCTCTACTTTTCACAATCAACATAACGGCAACTTATACATAGCGATAATTCACCTCTGCACCCATTATCATGGGGTTCCGTCCGCTCTTATACGACACCCTAGGGGCAGGAGCAGAGGTGAAATCAACAATATTTTTGCCCAGCCGAAGCCCATGGGAATTGCTCGCACACCTTCCCTGAGGCACCACACGTCTAAAAATGAGGAATTGTTCGAATCAGAGATCAGCAGTGCTAGCTTTTCAGGATCCCCCCAAATATCAAGAATTCGATGTGGTGCATTATTATTTGAGCGCTTCAGACACTGAGGAACAAACGCGGATTCGACAACGCGGCCAAAATGGCAAATACTGCTACACACATACGGTGCGACGTATTGTGGCTGGCGAGCGGGTAGAGACGAGAATGCAAATCTCGCAACGGGAGTACGAGGTGAGTGTGCCTAAAAGCACTATGGTGGCAAATTTGGAATCTTTGTTGAGTTTTTTCACAGGCTAGTCTATTCTGTTCACTCATGTGCAGGCTCGGAGCTTTGGCTCTCACAATCAGGCACAGAAGGACTTGAATCAGCTTTGGAGGGTGCACTACCAGGGTTCATCATACAAGGTTGGAAAACCTGGGGAAACTCAAAGATAGCATTTTGGGGTTTAAAGTATGAATTACCCGCCGTTTAAATAAGGTTGTGATCAGTACTTCAACTATACTAGTCAGGTAATAGTGCCGCGTAGTATGGAAAATAATCAGGTGAAAATTGCAACATTTTGTCTGGAAAACCTGGGAAAATCAGGGAACATCATTTTCCGCGCCTGAACCTGAGTGCAATGAATGTCTGAATCTAATCGTTCCAGCAAAAACACTATTTGACTGAAATCTAGTGTTGATACAATTACCTGAAACAGAAACTGAATCTATCAGTTAACTGAGTCTTTTCAATTCAGTCAACTGTAACTGAATCTCTTCGCAAAAACTGAATTCAACTCTCTGAATCTTTTTAAGAATCAATTAGATTCAGTTTTCGAATTATTGAGTTTTAACATTAGTAATATGTTTTCGGCTGTTCTTGCAAAGTTCAAAAAAAGAAATGAAAGGCAGCTAACACAATGCTGGTTCGGAACCATGTTGATCGCAAGTTAGGGCCATATTCTGTCATCTTTGAAAAAGCTCTAAGCGGCTGTAACTGAAATGGATCCATTTGAATCGTGGTCCAAACATAGATAATTGCCATATCTTTGCAGTGTCGCGGTGATTGATAAGCTTCTGCTACATGAGCGCGGTGAAAGAGTTTTCAGAGCGAGCTCCATGTTGAAAAGGAGCCAGCATAACTCAAATAAAAAAAGAGAGTTTCTATAATTTCAATCATTCGACTTGAAAACATGTAAGTTGCACTCCTTGATCTGAGGGAGCCTTGCCAACCGTCAAGTTGAAGTTGACATAATCGATGACACTAATTTTTTCCTTGGTACAAAAGAAAGCTTTTTGCAAAATATTGAACCTGTCTGACCAGCTGGTCAGCGACTAAAGTGCTGCAAGTTTTTGAATTCCTGTTTGACAAGAGACAAAATAGTGGAAAAACTTGCAGGGTTCGTCTAAACTCGGTTTACGGGTTTAGGGCTTTGAGCTCCGTGCTCCTACGCGGTTTGGGTTTTTTCCACAGAAGACCCGACAAGGCAGGAAAGTTTTAAAAAATTCGCAGGACTTTTGGTGCTGACTACTGCTCACCAATTGACCAGATGGGCCCAATGCCTTGCGTAGAGCTTTCTTTTGGGCCTAACTAAACAAATTACAATCATTGCTTGTGTCAAGTCTGACTTTAACGGCTGGCAAGATTACCTTGTAAGCTGTTCAAGTCTAAATGTAAAAGCGTGGTATCTGAATGGAGAAAATTTGGAGATGAGGAGATTTTAAGAAAATGTGGAGATTTCGCTCACCAAGCGTTCATGTTTTGGATACGAAAATTTTTTGTCAGAAAAACTTAATCATTCAGTTAAATTCAGTTACCTAAATCTTTTGGGATGGCTAACTGTAACTGAAACTGAATCTGTTCAGAGATTCAGTTAACTTAACTGAAATTGGAACTGATTTTGAATCAACGCTACTAAAATCTCACTAATTTTTTCAAGTAGCAAAAATTGATCGATCGTCGTAGATACCGCTGCTGATATATCTCGTGATGGCCCACACTTATGGAGGAAAACCAGAGCAAACAAAAATAAACTCTGTGCTCATCCTGTCCCAGCCTTGTACCTTTCAATACTAGCACACAAAAATAGAAATCAAATGCGCTGTCGTTCTGATGCCTTGGGTGGCTGATGATGAAGCCTATCTTCTATGTACAGTATCCTGTCTTCAATCTGTACGTTGTTTTTCATTTAGGCATTGAAAAAACACGTTGACCCAACTCGAGTTGGTACGAAAAAGAAACGGCGTTGTTTCATGTTTGGTGAGGTGTATTTTCAATTAGACATTTATAAACCGCCGATTCCGCTAGGGTGAGTGGTTTTTTCTTTATCTCCATTATTTTAACCGAAAGGATTTTTACGCTGTGCCTGATTTTTCCACGTTTCAGGATGAAATCATTGATGATTCTGGAGACATATACACCAGACGAATCGCCTGAGTTTATCAACTTGTTGCCCCCGTTTCTAAAAATAGAACGCGAGATCACGTCCGACCCGCAATATTCCTTGTACAACCTATCTTTAAAGAGTTGAGCGAAACGCCTTTATCGATCGTCGCCGTCGAGCAGAAAAATTAACAGTAACGCAGGTTGTTTTTTGATATCCTAAGTACAGTTTAAAAATTAATGACTTATGTGCTTTTTATGCTGAATTTTTATTTTTAGTCAAGTATGCTGCTGATTGGCCAGCATTTTTTGCTCTTTGATACCAGCGACTTGGTCACTCTGTTATCAGTCAATTTACGAATTAGTCGCTTTTATGGGTTTCTTTTGAGGCAAAGTGTGCAATTTGCATAGACTTGACATTTTTCGTGCAAGTGTGCCCATGACATTTCTGCTTGACTGCACATGCTATGTAGATATCTAGTCTCGCATAATCTTTAGAGCTGCAACAGCTCTGGAGAGTCGGGTGTTTGACGGCAGGCGAGGTTATTTGGTTTAGTATCGTGTTTCATGTGCTCGCTATGGTCTGTACTTGAAGACGTGGAGAAGAGGCTGCGTGCCAGTGCATTGATCCGAAAAAACGATTAGCTCAAAATAAACTGCTGATAGAAGGTGAAATTGAATTCTGCTCAGCAACCAGCCGAATAGCGCTTGTACAGGATTGTCGTTCGTATTTAAGCTATCCATAATGGCAAGGCAAATGATTGAGTATGATAGGGAAATCGAGTTTCTGTCTGGCCATGATTCAAGTCAGTCTTATTCCAAGTCGTCTGAGATATTACTCCTATTGATCGCTAGCCGACATCCCATCCTAGCAGCTCCTTGAAATAGTGAGCAAGGCAAGATTGGCCCAGTCTGCCTGCTTTTGTACTGGTTAGCTGGCCTGCTATTCTTGCGGCTGGTAGCTCAGTTTTTTCCTTGATCCTTCCCCAGATCGTTAAGAAACTGACAGCTGTCGCTCTTTGATCAGCCCAATAGCCCAGCATGACCTCGGTTCCTAAGCACGACAATTGTCTGGTCTTTCCAAACTCGTCAGCTAATTTTGTATTTTGCGATCGTCCATTGAGCCAGTGGGCTTATGGCACAGGTATTGCTCAAGTGGTGGGCTTGTTAGTAGTGACGTTATCGGCAGTTTGGATGTACGCACTGGAATTAGAGAACGGATATGTGTCAGAAGAAACTCACACACTAGTTATTGTCAGCAGCGCCGGATTGACTCTGTGCAGTCTTCTGTGCTTACTGATAATGTATGGATTGACACGAGATGTGGCCTGGACTGTCGTGCCTTATATTTTGGTGCAGGTAAGTGCGGAACTAATTTTCTTGGCGGTGTACTGTAGTAAGCTTGATTTCGTGGCAGACTTTCTGTGTAAGGATCGACCAGAGGACAGAGCAGTGAAAAATCCAGCTCCAGATTCTCGTCTCTGATAGCGCACATGTGCGAGATACCCATAGGGGTTTAGTTGGAGCATGTGGCACTGCACCACTTATCTGAAGGCGATCCCTTATCTGAAACAATGAGTTTTACGTCACAAGTCTTCAAGTCGGGACTTTTTAAAACCGGCCCAGTAGGGCGGGCTTAAACAATATCTACGAATATATTTTCTGCACGTCAATCAAGAAAAGGCAGAATGCAATAAAAAATATTTTTTTTGCCAACTTAAAAATTCCGCCTGGTTTGAAAGCGAAGCGTTAGTTTTAATAGCAGACAATTTTACAATTTTGATTTACTTTCGAAACCCTGGCGCCTGGTTGATTGTGGCGACTGGGACAGAATTATTCATCCCCCTGGCAGACAAACGTCAACCCATCAGGTTGATGTTTCATCCGTAGGTGTAAGGTAAGACTTGCATGCCTTGCTCTAGCCGGAGTTTCTCTCCTACGCCTGCCAGGCATTGTTTTCACCATGTGATCCCTGCGCTTGACGCTCCAAAAAGTAGCACCCAACCGCAAAAAACCCATGTACCGTATGCAGCTAGGTACCTACTGTACTCTATTTCACCAGTTCTACTGTAACCAACGCTTCCACGGTATGCCTGCTGACACCAACCCCTGGTTACAGGCATTTCCATTCATTTCCAACCCCCGCTAAGCTCTTGCTCTTGCCCCGCTACACTCTTGCTCTTGCTTTGCGCAGTGCAAAAGCTTAGCCGCGGAAATATGAGTTTTGCGAAGGTTATGACTATACTCTTGGAAAGAAAGAAATTTACTCGAAGCCGCACCAGCGCCAAAGAACTGAACATGTCGACTACATGTATTCTCACGATGTATAAACAGGTCTGGCGTGCGAATCCTGAACAAGAAGGGAATCAGATGACGGAGAGGGTGTAGAGCACAGCACGATCAGCGGGAGTTTCTAATATTGACAATGTCTCTGATAACTGGCAACCGAGAGTCTTCGTGTTTTGGCTTCGCAAGCTCTGCTGATGAAGACCGTTTAGGCTCTTCTGCTCTGATATGGCTTGAGGCCAATTTCTTTATCCTATTGTATCTTTAGCCCGAAGCCTTTCACCGTGTTCTCCAAGTTATGACACTATATAATAAGACATCAGATGGGAGCCCCAATAAGCAACGTCATTTGCAGTGAGAGCAATGACGATGGATCAGTTTTGCTCTTCGACGAGTTGCAATCGCCAGCATGTGGCGTTATTGCTTATTAAAAGCAGCGAGAAATAAACATTTCTGATTCAAATTTAAAAAATTTTTCGACTCGCGGAGATGTTTTCTAACCCAAAAATATGGTTTGGTTTCATTTTAATCAAGTCCCTATTTTACTGTGCTGTACTTTCTTGAAGAGTCTTGACTGTTGATGAGTCAGCATGGAGATATACTTGGTCGCTCTTGTGGAAGATACGTACAGTATACTGTGCACTCCACATGTTGCTACCTTTCCCTACCTCGAAGCTATGCAGCTGATTAAAAGATTCAGATTCTTCGCAGCTAGCGACGGATGGAAAAATTCAACAACCCTGAAATAAGACATTGGCTTTCCTCATTTATTGCCTCAGTGTCAGATGTCGGTACGGACACTGTCTACATGTACCTAGATGATGGGAGGCTCGTTATTTTCTTAATTTTTTCTTGGCGAACACTGTATTTCTCTGGTTTCATGAGCGACAATGGCATCAACGGGCAGGAAGGGTTTTATGAGTCCATCATTTTAGGGGTGGGTAAACCCCGCTTCGAGAGACTTCATGTGCCAGGCAACATGCATCTGGGTCGCAGTCCAGCGAGTTTGGTTTCTCCTCACTCAAAATTGACTCGTGCTCGACTTGTAACCGGGTAATTTCGTGCATGTATGTGACACTTTACCCTCGAGTGCTCATAGGCACGTATGGTGATAATAAAAACCTAGGGGACTTTTGCCAATTTTTTATCCAGGCAAACCCAGTGCCAAGTGAGGTTGCCCCTTCCCCGTACGCTCATTCAGGCGGATGTGTTTTTGTTTCGCCCTAAAATTCCTTATACCTGCTAGATCCCTCGAACTTCCTTATTCAACTTGTGACGGCGACGACCAGCGAGGCAGTCCTATTAATATCCTGTGAGAAGGCCTTTCGAAACAAGTTCATGGAGGCCTATCCATCGTCGTCCTCCTGTCACGAGCGTCAAGCGACGAGCGAATTAATCAAGGCAATAGCAAGGCTCATCTCACTTCTTATCGGCACTCATATAAACGAGCTGCCGAGTGAAAAAGATCATCAGGACGGGGTACCAGCTCCGATGAGAAATTTCTTTGATGCGCTAGTGGCTCACTAAACCACTTGTTCTGATCCACCGGTCTCTGCTGCCATGAACTCAACGTATTCTTCGAAGAGAAGCTACTTGTGCTGATCTGCTGTTCTGTTCTGCCATGAACACATCGAGCTTCACAAACTTCACTTCTGTGCCCTCGAATGCCAGCCTGGCAGAAACTTGGGTGAGGCTCATTGGATTTTACATTATTCTCAGTTTCTTCTCCATGTTAGGAAATGCTGCTGTCATTTTTGCAACTCTAAAAACTGAGGATATGCGCAGCAGTCGATTTTTCGTGATCGTTCGATATCTTTGCTTTTGTCGCGGCGTTGTCAGCCTACAGTTTTGCATTATGGGTGTGTTCAATTGTCTCCGCGTAGTCGCTCTGGTTTCCACTTTTCAAACGTATCTAAAGTGTTTTGCGGTGTATTTTTGGTTGGTGTTTGGTCTCATGATTGAAATGCTGCTTTTGATTTTTATGACCATCGATCGCATCATAGCACTCGCATTTCCAGTCAGGTATTGGAAACTGAGCGCGTGGCAAGCTTCGGCTGTGTGCGTAGGGATATGCCTTCTGTGCTTTTTTGTTCGAGCTGGTCACTCGTTCGGAATCATGATTTCCAGTGATATCATCGTGTGCGCCAGTGTGTTCAGTTTGGGCACTGAACTCAGCAATATTATCAGCCAAACCACTGATAACACCCTGCTGGGCACTTTGATCGTCCTTCAACTGGCTCTCTTGATTTATGTTCGATATCGATCTCGACAAGTCGCTGGAAGCGACGCTGAGAGAACGTCTATCGGACGACATATGGCATTGATCCCAGTTTTGAGAAGCCAAGTCGTCCTGCATTGCGGAATTCAAATCGTGTCAAAACTATTTCTTCTGCTGACGAGATTAATTGACGATCCTACTTTGACCCGTCGATTAATTGCCTACGGTGGTGTGTTGGTCACAGTGGACATATTCCTCAATACCATTGCTCTGATGCTCAATCAGGAAATCCGAGACCAATGGAAACAGTGGAAGAACCAAAGGCCACCTCGCCAAGATTGCCCAGGTTTGAAAACTAAGCGATCAGACGAAGGCAGATCGATTGCGAAAAGTCCCCCAAATGTGAGTCCTGGCCGCTGTTGGCTATCACAGACGGATTTATGAGTAAAGTCTCCAGCTTACTCCGCCGCTGTCTCGAAAAGATTCTTTCAAACAAAACTTTATCTACTCCGTAATAATGAAATAGAACTTGATAAATCAAGATATTACACTGGGTCCGTTTGAAAGCTCGAGTGGAATGTTTTTGAGCCGCTTATTTCACCGCATTTTATGCTTCTCTCGCTCCTTTGTACAGTGTGTAATCTTACGGCTTAAGTGCTTCGCTACCAAAATCGGCTTTGGCTTATCAATGCTTTGTTGTAGTGGAACAAAGCCCGTGAGAGTGCGCCAATGGCGTTTGGCATTGGTAAAGAAAGAAAGAAAGAAAGAAATGTTGATCGAGGTTTTACTAAATTACTTGACACCGACGCAAATGTCGGGCGCTGATTAAAAATGGACTTTGAAAATGTATTGGTACCGTATTTGACGCCCTCGAACTTGTGTAGCTCCGGGCCTACAAGCACAGAAAGAGCCATGCTTTGATGAGGTCTAAAAAATCGATTTCTTTGCTCTCTTTTTCCAATAAAATGTCCGCAACAGGCTCCTCTTCTCAACAAGTCTCGTTTCACGGAGTCTTTTCACGTAGATCACGCACAGAACTGACTGTGAAAGACTCATACGTGGGACTTATGACTTGTAAGCATATGTTTCTGGTACGTGTCAAGCACACAGAAGTCAGGACACTTGCTGTTGCGTTCGAGTACTCATGGAACTGTTGAGTTTTGAAAATTCTGAATTATGCTCAATTTTTCCACCGGCTGCTGTTGATAAATAGTTCTGAGCATACACAAATTTTCACGTGCAAAGTATTTCATATATCGGATCATAGGAATTTAATAGCGCCACTTAGCAAGCGCTTCCAACGATCAATAGATAAGCAGACTTTGAGATCGCACAAAGAGCCTACTACGAACGTACCAAGACAAGGCCTTCCAAAAATCTCCTTGAGAAACTGACGTGAGTAGATCTGCCTAAGATTCTTCTTTGGCGATGATATCTTGCTCATTTTCAGTCTGTCTGGGAAGCAGCAGGGGTACAGTATAGTGATTATGCTTAGGGGACGCTGCTCGCCAAGATGATCGATCCGGACAATCACTTCTTGATCTTTCTTTGCCACAAACTGAAGGACTTTTATTTGATTAGGTCAAGGACTTTTATTTGATTAGGTCGTCTTGACTGTGCAAAAGAAGCGCACTTAACACTTAGTTGGTCTATTTTTTGGGTCCACAGACCCAATTACGGCGGTTAGAACAAAGACCAGTTCTTAGACGCTGAAGGTGAGCATGAAACCGGTTTTCACAAGGAAAAGACGCACACGGCTAACCTGTTCCCACACGGGCCAACTAAGGGAGGGAACCTAATTATGAAGAATAATGCTGGAAGTAGAGTTCGATGCGATGCGTCAAATAAGCTTGCGATGCGACGTTTTAGGCACCTTTTTACATTGTCAGTTGACCCAAAAGTGTCGCATCGCACGCTTATTTGACGCATCGCATCGAACTATACAGCATGAGAAAGGCATCGGATAGCAGCAAATAATTAATATAGGAGTTTTAGCAGCTCTTCCGCATCGGATTGGGTCAATCCTTACAGAAAGTCTGTCAGAAAATAAATGTTCTCTTTCTATGAATTCCGCAGAGGTTATATGTACTGGGCAGGACTGTGTAGAAGTTATGGGGAGGGACAGCAAAGAAGGATGTTGTATTTTCCAGACCTCTCGATTTGACTGTCTCGCGTTAGAAGCTGCCACTCGGCACCACGAGATTAAAGATCACAAATGGTATTTGCAGGTATCCGTTGTACTGGGTTCAGTCATCGGGGGAATTACATACATCTTCAAAGAGATTACATCATCCCCTAACAATCAGCTAACAATGTTTGAAGAGTCCAGTGATGAGAAAATCGGAAAACCAGCTCTGGAATACTTTATTGGAACAATATTATTACTGTTGTCACTCGTGGAAATGTTTTCTATATATATTATGATACTGTGCTATAACTATCTGAGCTCTATGTAGTGAGCGCTAGTCGAATAAAGCGAATACAGACTCATATTTGGTGCAGCTTGAACAGGCCACACGCCCCCCCCCCCCCCGGGCATGCTGTCGCTGAAGGATCACCAATGAACTTCATTTCGCGGGTACATACTCGTAGATAACCCGTCATGTGTCTGCGCGGGGCGACAAGGAATCGCTCATCTTCATGATCTACCCACAACGCTCTTGTGGGATAGAATCTCCGCCTTCATCAACGCTTGCAGATACTACACCAAACCCATCGAGATTAGAAACGAGAGTTCTTGCGGAAACTTGTCATCAATAACTCTTTTCCGCTTTAGCTGGGGTGCCGCTAATAGTCTCGCGTGGTTGCTCAACAAGTCATACACCGTGAGTGTACAATACATGTCTGCTTGAGTAAAAACTTTCCCTCCCTCGGTTCATCTGAAAAGTCCTCAATTTTTATCTTGCCTTCCTTTTGGGGGCCTCAAGCCCCTAAGTTTTAAGAGTGCACTCGGAGGCACTATAGACGTGTAGAGGTCCTATCTTGCCACGGGTCCGACCCTTGCAGACGGTGTTTGGTATGCGTGAAGACAAGACACGAAGTGAAGGCAAATGTTCCCGACAGAGGCAGCAACAGAGAGGCACTTCAGAACGGCAACAACACGAACCAAGAAAGAGGCAGGCCCAAAACTGGTCGCGTAAATGAGACGTATGCTAATGAGCAACTAGTTGGGTCATAATTCTTGTTATCACTACAGCACGCTAGTTGACGTCTACAAATCCAGCCAGAAACATTCGACTAAAACTGCTTTGTTCTTCAGTTTTTTATGCTATATAGCCAAAGTTCAAGAGAGTTTGAAGCCTAACCGTGGCCCATTGTACTGCACACTGACTGAGTTACAGGGAAATCCGTTCCTGATGTGAGTCGTGTAGCTGGCTCCGTACTGATGATCCCTAACCATTTGGACACGTGCATTGATGGGCTTGAAACTAATTAAAATCCTAAGTAGGCGAAGGGATTTACTTGCTTCAGATTGGGTTGTCTGACTTCCTTTCTTGTTCTTTTTGCATGTTTCATCAGTTCCCATCACCAGGCCTAGGCTTACTGTTACTAACAAATATAGTTGCACAGCCGTCAAACAAAAAAACTTGTTTCTGTCAGACGCGTTTTATCGATTGTGAGACGATTCCCCTACCGTGCCTGGTGGGATAGTCGACTCACTGAGACATGCGTTGTTTCCCCCACAGTGACGGTTCCCCACCATCAGTTTTGAGAAGCTGCTGCTATTCAAATTTTGAGCCTTTGCCTGAGAACAAATCATCGTCATTAATCCTAAAAGATATAAAATATGCCTCAAACAGTCCACGATTTTGTTGTTTTATTATTCGATTGCCATGCTAATGCCATGTTGTAATAGCGGCTTAAACGTTTGCTTCGCGTTTGCTCCTTTGACCATTCTCGCCTGGTCCAAGGTCCAAGGTTATACTAGTCCAAGGACAAAGGAGATGAACCTGATGTTTCGTAAGTGAGAAAATTGCTTCGCCAAAATCTGCAGCAGCCATGCTGGTGAATTCACTAGAACTAAATTACTGGCTAAAATACTAAACTACTGGCTAAATTTATATCTTCTGTTTTTATTGGTTTCCAGTGCTAGGCAGTTTTGCATTTGCAATCTGAGCCCTGCCCTGATTAGCAAAGAAGTCTGGACTGTGAATAGGGGAATCGACCCAGTGTGGGAATCGCCACGGGACAGCTTTATCGCACGCCGTGTATAAGGATTTGGATTTTCTGGCGTTGTTCGTTGGTCTCCATAGTATTAGTTAGTAGTTCGATAGTCCATACCACAATAGTCTCCACTCCCATCATCTAGTTACTATCAAAAAAGGTCAATTGCAACAGCAGCATCCTCTTCTCGTCGAAATATTTTGGCTAACGTAAGCGAAATCAAGTCAGGGCTATACATTTCTCCTTTTCTCACGAAGTGCTAATTCAGAGCCCGAAGGCCGCTCGATTCGAAGAAGAATGAGCTTGATCCTGTCAAAATTTTATCAAGACATATCCAGCATTACTGACTGATTCATATTGACTGATCGCAGTTATAGCAATAAGAAAACACTGCATTTCATACAGCACGACTTGCAGGCTCTGCTGCTCTATGCTTCAAACGTCTCGACGAATAGCAGGCGCGCTTTGATTTTTTCAAGAACTCAGCATCGTTTGCTTCGACGTCAGAGGCACTATTGCAACAGTAAACGACGTGGCGAAATATCGGGTGCAAAATTTTTGTGTACCAAAGCTGGAATTGCGTGTTCTAATCGAGCAAAGTCTTTACTATTAATGACTGGTCATGTTTTCCTGATAAAGAACTATTGTCCTAGCTTTTGTACCTAGCCTATCTCACGAAATATCGCTCGACATCTATTCAGGTCAGTCTTTGTAGCGTATCTACAAAACATGTCACGTCATTCATCACAAGCTTCATCAAAAAATTAAGCATAAAAGACTCGGTAATCTGAGGGAGAGAACAAAACGCTAGGCCTACAGAAGTACAGTAAGTATTGCTCGCAGTGGCGACGGTTTGTACTGCTATTACCGAACTTACGACGCTGAATTTTTTTCAGCCATGTCTGATCCGCCACCTTCGGCCGCTGTCCAGATCTACGATATTCTTTTTCACCTGATTGGCATGCAGGTGGTCGGCCTGATAGGACTCGTAAGCAATATTTTCATCCTTTTCACCATCAGCAAGTACAAGGCATTGCAAACGCCCTGCTTCCTGCTCATCGCCGGAGAATGCGTATGCTCTGTTTTTATCAGCGCTGGGTTTTGTGTATTGGGCGCCGGGGAAGCAGCATTGCTAGCTGGCGCCATGCCCGAAAATCGTACCAGGATCTACTGCTATCTCGAAAGAACGTTCATGGCCGCTTGGGGAATTCAAGGCAGTTCCCTGGTGACCGCTATGGTGAGCCTTGATCGGCTGATTAGTATTTTGAGCCCGATGAAGTACAGGCGGCTTGGGAAACGATACGCATACGCCTGCCTAGCCTTTTGTTTCATGTACGCCACTGCGGCGACTTTGGGTGGCATGGTAGATAACACGCCTGAAGGATTCGCACCCTCTGATATCATTCCTTGTCAAACATTCTTCAGTGCATTCACACCCGGATATTTCGAGTACTACGGCACGTTCAACCTGAGTTTCTGCATATCCTGCGTGCTCCTCTACGCTGCCATGCTGATCACATTCGAATGGCGTCGTCGAAGAATGGCCCAACAGACGGCGAGCAGCGACAATGCGACTGCTTCGTTCATGAAACAGCAAATGGCTTGCATGCCCGTCATTCGACTGATGATGGCCGTCTACGTGGTCACGGCTGTGGCACCAGAAATTACCGTTGCTATCGCAGCTGTATCAGAGACGTGCAGTGCGTACATGCCCCGTATGTACTACTATGGCAGTGTAGTCAAGGGGTGCACGCCATTGGCCGAGATATTCGCCCTGGGATTGGGTAGCAGACAGTTCAGACAATGCGTGAGAGATATGCTGGGCAAGAATAAGACAAATCCTGTCCCTGGCCAGCAATCAATGATGGCTACAGCCACAAATGTGACAAGAGCGACAAGAGCGTTTGCAACGCCTGTAAACAGGCTCTAAAGGCATCATTCCTTGTGGAACGACTAATTCTATTCTTTTGATCGTATTTACGGTAATGAAAAAATTTACAAATTGACTACTTCTGTAAAAGAATGCAAAGGTCGCATGTTGTGTCGCGGATGAGCACAAGTTCTTGATTTACATATATATCTTTTAGGGCATACAGTTTATTTGAAACACGCGCAGTTTGGTGGCAAATTATTCAATCAAATCTGCAAAAGCCGCTTTTTTGCTGTATATATCTGTACCTCTAACTTTTATTGCGTTTAGTTACACATGTGTATTCCATGATTTCGTCGTGCTCTAGCTTTTTCCTGTGAAGTAAAACTAGTAATTGTCGATTTGTCTTGGATATACTGTGAAATGGCCAATGTTCGCGTCGGCAATACGGGTATTACACGAATCCCAAGGGATCTGAATTTTTTGCGGTCTCATAAACACTTGACTGGGTTTCTAGAATATCTAAGTGTAGGCGGAAGACACCTTGGTGCAAGAGCCTGCTGGGTGGCACGGATACCTAACCTAACTGGCTCCTCGAATAGCGCAAGCGAAGAAAATTCCAAACATTACCCTTGCTCTAACAGGGCTTCTGTCTGGGGCACATTACCGCTGCCCTTAGCTTAGCACTAAAAAAACGATGAGCTCAATAGCTATCTTCTAATCGAGCCTTAATCTTACCTTTGTTGTTTGGATAATTTGCGCTCAGGAAAGACGCGTCTTCAACTGCACGCTTACAGCTAGATCTGTAGAGCAGATGCTATTCTGCCAAAAAAGTACAGTATCGCCGAATTAATTTGTCTCCAAACCTAGATCGATGATTGTGTCCCATACGCTTCTCAGCCCTTCATAATAAAAATGGCCCTCCATGCACCGTAAAATCAACCCACATCACTGAGCTTGGTGGTCCACTGAGCCATGGTCCTTCGCTCTCGCGTCTGATATACTCTCGCCTCAATTCCCTGCGTCCGCGCTCTTGTACTTACCGAAAATCGATGCCAGCATGAAGCCCTTATGTGTAAGTGCAACTATTGGACACCAGGTGAACTCATAATCTCCAGCTTTACTATGAGATGAGTTACAGCTTCTTTATGACAAGATTTTCAGCAAACAAGTCTGCAGGCAAGGGAATTGCAGCATCCTTTTCAGATTACCATTCCCTACCGCAAGGTACTTCTCCGCTTTTTAATGTTCTGCAATCAGTCAATCAAGCGAATAGCATTGGCGCTGTATATATGATATATATATATATGATAATATATATTTAATAATACTGTAATGTATATAACAAATATATATTAATAATACGCAATATATATAATATTAAATTATAATAATATATATGATTGATTGCAGGACAGTTTAATGGCGGAGGAGTACCTTGCGGCAGGGAGTGGCACATCTGAAAATGATGTTTCGGCTCCTTGGCCTTCGCACTTTTTCGCTGTAATTTTGTCATAGAGAAGCTGTAACATTATTGCGGGACTGAAGATTAAAAATGTGTATTTGCAGGTAGTCCCTTGTGTTGGGTTCAGACATCGGCGAAGCTACTGTACTCGCACATTAAGGATCACAGCATCAACTAACGGTTACGTAGATCACAAAATCTAAGGAACAAATGGTGAGAAAATAGCAAGCTTACGGAGAGTCGGAAAAATTCTTTAGTGGAACAAAACTACCGTACATGCGTGCAGTGTTGTTCCTGTCACCTATTCACCTCTTCATATTATGATTCTGTGCTATATTTTTGTATTTAACTTTTTACTTTTATCAAAACATGATATATAGGTGTTGGTGTGGCCTGCGAAAAACCCTGTTTCAACAAAACAGCAAAAGGAGGCTATGGAAGCAAGCAAAAAACAAGGATGCTATCCAAATTTTCAAGCGCTCGGTCAACTTGGTTCACCTTTACTCCCCTCTCTGAGCACACCAGTTATCATCATAGAGCGGATACATCATGGGTTACAGCCGAAGCGTTGACTGCAATAGACAGTGCACTTCACTGCCCCATGATCACATGCACCTGGGATATTAGCTCAGATTGGTTCATGTTGGATTCCCTTCTATCACAAGTGCCCAAATAAAAGTTGTATATAAGCGGCATACCCGACAAAAACAGGTGGATGACAAACAGAGCTAGACAAGCGGGGCAAGAGACGAGAGTGAACTTCTAACGAATGGCATAGGTGTCATTAATGAACAGGCGCGTACAGTTCTTCCACTGGCACTTGAAAAGCTCCTTACCACGTGATCTATAAGCAACCAAAAAAAGCACATTATACCAACTCCGAATACTACCAATAAAACGAGCCAAACAGCGAGGGTCGTTTTTACGCTTACAGTTATAGATGAAAAAACGTGCCCACAAAAGTATTATATTCAATGGCAGTGATAAGTCAGTCGACCCCAGGATGGCAATATCCTTCGATAGCACAAAATTAGCTACACAGTGCTGCGAACGATTTTTGAAAGACCTCTTAAAAGGCTGAACATGTACACACTCAAAAACTAATGCTCAATTGTGTCCGTAGATTCCTCACACCACTGACAGATGTCCGTAGGACAGATTTTTCGAAAAAAAAGGTATTGGCCAGTAGGAACAAATCTGTGCAACAGCCTCCACTGGAAGCTTTTCATTTGGTGAGGTGGCCGAAGGCGCAACAGAAGACGAAAATAAGGGAGAAATGTCTGGGATCGCTAGCTCTCTCCTCCAAGTTGTCTGAGCCGTACGGAATTGAGAACGCAGATATTCTGTGCTATAACTATCTAAGCTTGATGCCGTGAGAGAAATACAGATACTGATGTCTATAGAGCAGCTTCAGACCGAGCGGCCGCGGTGGTGCAGCAGCTCGGCATTTGTCGCTCCGTATTGCTTGGGAGCGAGTGGCTGGACTCATCCCGGGTTTGATCCCTGGTGATGGAGGTCGGTTTGCGAGCAATAAACCCTGGCTGACCTTGAGCGCCAGGCCGTGGGTGGCTTACCCGGCACCGTCGAGGTGCTCCGAGTGGAGACACGGAAGCCAAATGAGTTGACAGTCTCGGCTGTCGAACACCAACAAGGCTTCAAAGCCCACCCGCAATTGTCCCAGGAAGTCGGTGTCCTGTCCAGTATGCCCTCGCGTGGAGGTGCTTCTAGTGGAGACATGCAGAGGGAGGCTGCTGTGTGTGCCGATCCCCGCACAGCCCTGCTTATAAGGTTTGACTGCTGTCCGGCAATTGGCAAAAAACGGGTTTCGGCCCACCAAAATTTTCAGAAAAAGGCTTATGCTGACCGTATTGTACGGCCGTGATTCAATTTGATTCGTTTCGCATAAATGTGCACTACTGCATTGCTTTTCACATTTTTTTCGAACATCTTTATACTTTTGCAGTTCAGGTAGATCCGGTTTAAAAAACAGAAGAGATTTTCGCTACAGCCGTAGCAGCAGGAGAAAAATCGAAAGTACTGCAGTCAATACATGATAAAGTATACCTTCGCGGCCATTCGCGGAGATATCATGTTTTACTCCACAATTCCTATTGGAAAGCCTATGATAGACTAACTACGAAGATGCTTGAGCGCCAGTGCATGCTGCATTTGCACGAGCTGCTCAAGCTTGAAACCCCCCCCCCCCATACTTTCACAACTTCTAAATGACGTATTTCTTTTACTGTAAGTATGGCACTCTAATAAAAGCCAAATCAGAGATCCATAATAAAAGTTTATGAGTATAAAAATGTAAGCCTTAAGCGCTTACTCTGCCAATGCCATGATCAGGTCTTCTCACCATCTGCGACTGAGATAGACCAGCATGCGAGCAGCTCCTTTTCGGCATGCACTACTAGCTCGGTCGAAGACGGTTTAGCTCCGCGATAATAAGCTTTTTTGGTAATGATATAGTGCGTGTCACTGCCCTTGCCAGAAAATCTAGCCAGTTTCACGGTTCGTCAAGCCTAAAGTTAGAAACTTATAAAAAACCCGTCCCCGCTTCCCTAAAATTGGTGAAAGACGACCCTTAATAACCCAAACTTTTTACTTACCTTTTTTCATTCCAAAGAAAAAAAAATAATAATTTATTTAAATATTATATTTTTTTATTTTTTTTTTTTAATAATAAATATATTTAATTAAATTTATATATTTATATAAAATTAATTTATATTATATATATATTAAATTAAAAATATAATATTTTAATATATTATAAATAATAATTAAAATTTTTTTTTTTTATTAAAAAATTTAAAAAAATAAAAAAAAAAAAATAATTTTTTTTTTTTTTTTTTTTTTTTTTTTTAAAAATTAAAAAAAAAATATCAATTTTAATTTTTTTTTTATAATTTATACTTAAAAATTATATTAACCAATTAAATATTTACACAAAAAATTTTATTTTTTTTATTTTTTTCATATATTAATTCTCTCATTTAAATTTTTCTTTATTTAAAAATTTTTTTTTTTTTTTTTTTCTAAAATTTTTCTATCTTTTTCCAGAAGGTGGGAGAAAGCAACATACTTTTTCTCACGATATTTTTCTCTCTGCATATTATGATTGCTTGCGACAAAGCGCGACCAAATGCAAACTATTGTCAATTAGACGCTCATGCAGGCTCTAGCCAAGAAATCTAAAATGGCGTGTTTCAATCCCACAAAATCCTGTCTATTTATGTCAATCATTTCTAGGAGATGTCGCCAACAGAGCCATTTTCATTCGATAAATGTCCAATTTCTATAAATTTGAAGCTCGGTCACGAAATTCCCAAGAAACTTCTTTTACGGTAATCTATCATTATGTGTCCGAAAGAACATCACGTCATGGGCCACCTAGCCTATCTCACGAAATATCGCTCGACATCTATTCAGGTCAGTCTTTATAGCGTATCTACAAAACATGTCACGTCATTCATCACAAGCTTTATCAAAAAATTAAGCATGAAAGACTCGGTAATCTGAGGAAGAGAACAAAACGCTAGGCCTACAGAAGTATGTACAGTAAGTATTGCTCACAGTGGCGACGGTGGTGAAATTTTCAAATTTTGCTGGATTTTTTGGGTTTTTCAGCAAAAAACCCCAAACCATGTCACGTCATTCATCACAAGCTTCATCAATTACCGAACTTACGACCCTGAATTTTTTTTAGCCATGTCTGATCCGCCACCTTCGGCCGCTGTCCAGATCTACGATATTCTGTTTCATCTGATTGGCATGCAGGTTGTCGGCCTGATAGGACTCGTAAGCAATATTTTCATCCTTTTCACCATCAGCAAGTACAAGGCATTGCAAACGCCCTGCTTCCTGCTCATCGCCGGAGAATGCGTATGCTCTGTTTTTATCAGCGCTGGGTTTTGTGTATTGGGCGCCGCGGAAGCAGCATTGCTAACTGGCGCCATGCCCGAAAATCGTACCAGGATCTACTGCTATCTCGAAAGAAGGTTCATGGCCGCTTGGGGAATTCAAGGCAGTTCCCTGGTGACCGCTATGGTGAGCCTGGATCGGCTGATTAGTATTTTGAGCCCGATGAAGTACAGGCGGCTTGGGAAACGCTACGCTTACGCCTGCCTAGCCTTTTGTTTCATGTACGCAACTGCGGTGACTTTGGGTGGCATGGTGGATAACACGCCTAAAGGATTCGCACCCTCTGATATCATCGGCCAAAACGATACCGTCTTGCCTGACTATCCCAGAGTCGCTTCTATGCGAGCGGTTAGTAATTTCTTTTACCTTTGTTCCAGATGCCCTGATGTAGAATGTTTTCAGATGGAAACCACTGCTTTGTCAACACCAGCCAAGCCATGTGTGGAAGCCATGTGTGGTAACCAGGAACTTTAAAGGAACCAAAATTGTAATATGTTCCGAGGTGCAAAAGAAAGCTCTGTGCAAAATATTGCGTCTGGCCAAGTGGTCAGCAGTGGCCAGCGTCTAAAGTCCCGAATTTTTGTGTGTAACGAAGCTGAGCGTTAAGAAAAACACGCAAAGCTCTTTCCAAACTAGATTTTTGGGTTCGAAGTTTCGAGTTTAAGCTTCCAACACTCGGGTTTGGAGTTTTTTGCTGAAAAAACCCAAAAAATTCAGCAGAATTTGAAAATTTTACTGTACTCTTCGCGCTGACCAGAACTGACCAGTCGGCCAGACGCCTCTAATATTTTGCACAGAGCTTTCTTTTGCGCCCAGGAACATGTCACAATTTTTGGTTTTCCAAAATTCGACTTGACGGTTGGCGATGTTCCCTTGTGAGATTGAATGGTCACATGTTGTGCTTCACGCGCAGCACAATTTATAATTTTATACATATCATGGATCATGCATCAAGTTTTCTCAGTGCAGCATGTTTTGTTGTTGTCAATTTTTCTGGTAGTAAGCCTGTTTTCGAACCAGGGATCGACTTCCCGGACAATTGTATTGTATTGTATTTTACGACTTCGACTTCGAAGCACAGATCGTGCACTGACAATGGCAGACTGTGCGTTTAACTGATGACCAAAAAACCTGTGAACAGCTATAGTATGCACTCGGCAAACATGAACTTCGGAAACTTAGGAAATATTAGAGTGAGAGTGATGATCAAGTTGAATTACATGAAATTGAGATCTGACATAAACTAGAGGCCGCCACCACCTTTTTTCCTGTCGCTACGATATATCGAATAATTTGATATACTGTATGCAGTTCTTGACTGGTAATCGATTGGTCAATTTTGGTTTCAATAACCCCAAATAAATCGTAATTTGACGCCAAAATTTCCGCTCTTGTGTCATCGATTTTCCCTAGCAGACTATATACGTTGGTGAAACCAAAGACGAGATTTCTGGCCATAAACGGCAGGAGAATACACGTCAGAGAACACGCAAAAACCAGTTTATAGAGAGCAGGGGAGAAATGACCGACCAACACGACATGACAGTCAACCAGCCAATACTACTTATTGCTAGCAATGCATCCTCATTTTGTCTGGTTTTTTAATCCATCGAAAGGTATGGAGGATGATCAGCTCTTCGAGCAGGTCGAAAGAAATTTTTGTTGGTGATGGGGTTTCCATCGTCAGTGTAAAAAGGCGTCTGATATTTCTCAAGGTGTACACCGCTCAAAATAATATTGATAGTTCATCTTCTGTCCTACTAAAATAAATTTACAGTCGAACCTACCTATTATACGAAGAGTATGTAAACATACGAGCACAGTACGTATAATTAACTTACGAGTATAATTCGTGGAACAATACGAGCCAGAGCACGAGTGAAGAACGCAATTTCTGCGCTGCTTTTACATTTTAGACTCTTCCTTGCCTTTAGGTACTCTAGCGTCACAACTGATCTGTGGGAAACCTTGAGAAAGTTTCTCACTTGCTCGAGAGAGAGTGCCCATGGTCCTGAAAGCTAGACAGGAATGATTCAAACTAGCAGGCGCCGACTTTTGATTGACGATCCAACGAGTAGACAGCTGCTAAAAGGAGAGGTTTCATGGATGGTAGACGCTGAATTGTTACTTTCTTGTTCCATTCCCCTTCCCTTTCTTTGTCTTGTCTTGTTCTCTTCCTAGGGTTTCTCGCAACTCTTCTTGCGTAGCCTTATCGTCTCGCGCCCTTGCAGCTCCTGCTTTTATTTCAGTCTCAGCTTCGTTGAGTCTGATTGATCCAGTGAGGCATCCTCATCTCGC
The DNA here is from genome assembly GCA_030248295.1 of Mesodorylaimus sp. YZB2_4. NCBI lineage: Eukaryota > Metazoa > Nematoda > Enoplea > Dorylaimida > Dorylaimidae > Mesodorylaimus > Mesodorylaimus sp. YZB2_4. The sequence continues at coordinate 47,382 of JASANH010000032.1, forward strand.
TGGCCTTCATTGCCTTCCGAATACATTCAACTAGACTCACCCTTCTGACAGATGATTGCTGATATTTTGGCAATAAAGCCTATGGCGATCACGTTATCACGAAAACTGGCGTGATGGAGCGGTCAAGTGTCACGCACTGTGCTTAGATATTTATCCGCACAGTATACGCAAATGCTCACATAGGCTTGATTGGGTGTGTGATCGAACGTTTTTCCAGAATTCTCCCACATTCCAGTGGGCTGCATAGAGTACTTACAAAACTGTGGCACTTACGACATAGTGAAAAATAAGAAAACCGTTTACTATAAGGAAGATTTTAGGGGCAGCGCAAAAGCAATGCGTAAGTAAACTCCTACCCACTCACAATCAGGACACCAAGTTGAAGCTCTGATGCAATAAACCTTGGCTGACGCGGTCATGGCATTGTTCTCATCTTTTCGAACTTTTATGGCAATTTGATTTGTTTTTATCACAGCCTATGGCCTTCGCAGCGTTTTAAGCGTGTGTATCTGATAGCATTATACAGAATGTCGAACTCGTCTACCTTTTCAACCTAATTTAGTTCTAACCCTTTTGATAAGATTTTTAATGCAAATGGAGTTCATAATCGAAGCATTCAAGCAGAAGACATGCTTATAACACAAATTTCGCTATTTCGAAGAATTAGCCGCTTTTTCCGTTGAAAAGCGCAAAGTTCTTGCTAGAGCCTCATGTGTGAAACTTACCAGTATAAAGAACCCATTCTCCGTCTCGTCTTACTACACTACCTGACCAGATGTAAATCCACAATTTCAACCTGACTCACCCCGCCAATTGGGTATTGTCGATCACTACGGGAACCATTGGCAGTGTGGGCATGCCCGGCAATGCTTTCCTCATGTTTCTGATCATGTCCGAGTTCAAAAACCGAAAACCGCACGAATGGCTCCTTTTTAGTTTAGCATTTGGAGATTTTATGCTGTGTTTCAATAAAGCTGTTTTTGAAGCTGCTTTCATCATGAATTACGAACGTGTTGAATGTAAGTTGGGCGGAGTGATGGACTACATTTTTGGCACTTTATCCTTTTTCACTCCACCCATCGTCGCCTATAATCGCTATTTGTCCCTTTACAATGCCCCCAAGTACGCCAAGGTGTTCACCAACCGCAATGTGTTCCTGGTCTCTATTGGTGTATTCTTGTTTGGTCTCGTGTGGGTCACCTGGTTCATCGCTGCTGTGGTCTCGTGTGGGTCACCTGGTTCATCGCTGCTGATAGCTTGGGTCAGGACGACTTGGGGCTTTGTGGAACCCAAATGCGAACTGTTCCATTAGCCACAGTCATGGGCAGCGTGCTCGTCGGAATTTTCATGGCTTATTTGGCAGTTCTCTACTTTTCGTACAAAGTTGTCATGAAAATAAGAAATCACAAACACGGGGCCGTATCTCAAAGCAATCTTCAGAGTCGTCTGATCAACGAGGCCCAAGAAATTATCACAGTCATGTTGATTATTTCGGCTGTGCCACTTTTCGCGCAAATGCCATCAGCTGTTCTGAAAATGTTGGATATTTTCTGCCCGCCCTTCAATCCGTGGTTGGTTCGTGCTCTGGTGGCACCATTTCCATTGACGTCGGCAGTCAACGCCTATGTCACCATTTATGTGGTCAAGGAGTATCGGAAAAAGACTTTGAGCTTATTCAGGCGGTCGTGCCAGATTCAGCCCTTGGAAAGTGCTGCGCGTGAACCTGTCGCTGCAGGCACAAGAGTTGTGGCCAGTGCGCAGTGAAGATCTGGCTGGTGACGGAAGGCAGTGATCAAACAAAGTAATGGCAACGTCTTAAGGAAGAGTATAATCTATCCTTCCGCTAACTGGAAGACCACGCAAAGTTTTTGAATTCCCGCTAGCTCTGGCCAGTTTTTGTGCACTGAAGCGATATAGGGAATATCAACGTACAGAGTTTGCGCACCTACTGATCGATCAAATCGAAACAGGATGTAAACAAGACTGTTTTCAAAAAGTTTTCTTGCTGCCTCTGATTTGATGGATCGGTCGGTGCGCAAATTGCGTTGATATCTACTGTATATCAACGCAAATTGCGTTGCGTACCACCCACCAGGATGATATTCTGGCCGCAGACAAGGATGCTGGCTTCGATCGTATACTGTTATCGCTATACCCGCTTATACAAAATAATACCATGTGGTATAATAAAAAATACGTGGCACCGTTTTATACACTTGTGCTGTAGTCCTGGGCTTATATTATCAGACTTGGACCAGTTAGAAGTTTCAGCGTCCAGCCAGTCCAAGTGAGATGCCATAAAATTCGCATATCTTTGCTTAGCAGCGCTAGGTAAGAGGGAACAGACATCATGCCGTGAGACAGCTCAGAAAGGGGGGAAGGAGCTTTTTGTCCCCTCTTCAAAACCTTCCAAAACTGAAGAACTCACATTCAGTCATAAAATGTGTAACAGCCAAAAGGCAATCAAAGATGACACGTGATCAGCCCCAAAAAATAGACAAAGCCAAGTTAAAAATAAATAGGTATTGAAAAGACAGTAAATATTATTACAAATCGAGTTTCATGAGCACCCAAAGTTTCCTATGTAAACCTCTTAAATGTACCTCTTTGGCAACATTGGGTCTCAAAAACCCCAGCATGACAACAGCATGATGATCATGTTTCCTGACGAACTTTTGGCAACGAAACTTGCAAGCAATAGACTCGCAGCCGTGAACTCTTGGAACATGGACAACACGACACCGATAAGCAGATTCTGCATGTCTGCCTTTTTGTTTGCGGCAAGTGTTACTGCGTGAGACTAAAGGGTTCTGTGGAAGCTATTGAGTATATTTTAATTCAAGTCGTCTTGGAGAATACACCCGTTTTTATCCCATGAACATATTTCCCGATGGAAGCAACAAAGAAACGAGTACCCCTAACTTTGCGTGCTGGTAAGACGTGGGAAACAGCAGGTTGTCGCGATCGTGAGAAAACGCTAGCACGCAGACTAAGCAACTTTGTTGGATTGGCTGGTGTGGGGCATGACGAGAGTTCATAAATCGGGGTAGAGCGTGCGTCTCGATCACCTTCAACTTGAAGTTTAAAATTTCCCACTACGGCGCTAAAAAGCAGTCGTACAACGCGCTCCTTCATTGTCTCCTGCGCGGAAATGAACGGACGAAACTATGGCCCCACGGTATCCGTATTGTAGTGATAGTGGAGTGTGGACAAAAGTCGACGCAAGGGGCTGGACATTTAGTGTATATTTAGTCAGGGTGACGTCACTTCCGATTTTCAAGGAAAGTCATGTTGCCCTTCCACACGCTGCTCACCGCCCCTGGTCGGCCTTGCAGCGGGTAGGCGTCTGACTCTCACGCTGGGTGCGCACACGCGGGAGTATCTTTTGGTCAACTGGCTTCATGGTAGCAATTTGTGGCTGATGATGTGGCTTTGCTTTCAAATTTACTTTCGGGCAAACGTGCTGTATTTATACACTGTACAGCATATAAGTGGGCCGGCCTATTCAGGGTATGCTTGACGTTGTATGTTCTTTCGCGCAGTTACTGTATGTCTTTTAAAAGCATTACTGTACATCTTTCAGCCGGTTCATACTTCAGGCGGCCACGTGCCCGCCGCGCGCGCTAGCACTACATATGCCTACGTGGTTAAGAACTGGCGGGCAGTCGGGCACGATCCCGCTTGGAGGCGGTCACGTGCCCGCCAAGTATAAATCGAAATCTCGGTGTTACCGCCAGGCGGTTAAAAACAGTGAGCGACTGCCAGAAAAGTATAAATTGGTTTTTTCGATGCGGGCACGTGATCGCCAAAATCGGTCCGCGCGGCGCCTGCTGTGAAATGGCGGCCTCATCTGGTTGCGGCAAGGAGTTTCGGTGGAACATTATTGTTTTTTGGTTATAAAACTGGTCAATAGTGATGGATATTAGCGCTTTTCGATCGTAGTGTAAGCATGTACAATTAATTTGTACAGTACAATTTTCAGTGAAACACATCTTTTTTGCCGTTCGGACAGATTTTGCGCTGTGTGAAATTCGGAATCGTAGCCTCCTTGTCGAATTTTGAATTGGAGGTTTATTTGTTTAAATCGTCAAAATATACAATATTCAGGTAAGGATAAGGTACGACTAACAACTTGTGATTTAAACGCACTGGTAGTTTGCACACTTGCCAGGTCATAATCTCACGCCACTTTGCTTTCGCATCGCTGATGATTAGGCTACCGTAAAGGTTACTTCTACGAGAATGTTACTAGCTTCTAGCACTAGCGCATCGCACCTACTGCTCACTGGCTCTGCTTGTTATCGACTAGTAAAGTAGTTTTCTCTACTGGGGTCTTTAACATAACACAGCTATCTACCCATGTTCATGGAATATGTTGGGCAGTCCGAGATGGAGTCAACAGACATTACATTACGATCAGTTGAAACAGCATCAGATGGACCTCTTCAATTAACTTCACGTGCCACCACAGTATCTCCAACAACTGTTGCTGATCGTCGCTGTTCAGTTGTTTCGTCTAGGTCATCGAATGCTACAGCAGCGTCATCCGCAACCAAGCCAAAAAACCAAAAGTGCAACCTCTAAATGCTTCTGCGACTCCGGCGCTTTTAGAAGTGCTAAAGAAAGTGGCGGAAGCTGACGATGATGGCTGCAGTGTTATCGGACAATTCGCAGCCACTGAGCTTCGGACAATGCCTGATAATATTCGCGCTTGGGCAACAAAAAAGATGACTGATTTTTTGTATCAAACAAGGACAGCATTATCTGAATGTCAGATGAAGCTTTTTATGAAATTAAAGATGCATCCATGACGCTATCGTCTTATGACGACGATTGATGAGTGATGTTTTGAGTCAGTCATCGCATTTTCTCGACTTGTGCATTACCGCAGGCTCTCACCTGCCCCCACTTGGCGTTCACGCCTCCGTCAGAAGCATAAACCTGGCTTTACACCGCTCTTTTGAAGGAGCGTGACGACCTCGGGTTAAAATAATTACACTCATGTACTCATGGCGGGAACTCCCTTTAGCGTTTTTTGATTTTCTGATTTCCAGGCGATTTCGTGAACGCCATTCCCGTGCGTTGGAAATAAAATAAGAACGAGGAAGAAATAAAAAAGTTTGTGTCACACTGTTATGTACGTGCACTATTACAGGTGCCTTCAAGTACTTCATACATTTTAATCGTCCATACATCACAGCCCTATGAAATGATAGTTCCTTCCTAGGTGTCCCCATGGCCCTACGTCGGTAAAATAAAATATGGCCGATAAATACTGTAAGAAAACAGGCCTTCGCAAGACTACACATAAACCATCATTTGTCTCGACTATTGCAGTACATGGTCCGTTGCCTACCTTTCACATTTAATGTATTTCTGCTTCGAAATCCTGCTGCTACATTGAATCTGACATATTTGCTTACTTGTCCACTTTCGGGCCTATAATTCTTAGCCCCCAACATTTCCTACACGCGCACCGCTCTCCACAGGTCCAATCTGGATCGACTTTCGAAAGAACCCCAATGCCTTTTTCCGATACTCCTTGACCACATAAATGGTGACATAGGCGTTGACTGCCGACGTCAATGGAAATGGTGCCACCAGAATACGAACCAACCACGGATTAAAGGGTGGGCAGAAAATATCCAACATTTTCAGGGCAGCTGATGGCATTTGCGCGAAAAGTGGCACAGCCGAAATAATCAACATTACTGTGATGATTTCTTGGGCCTCATTGATCAGACGAATCTGAAGACTGCTTTGTGATACAGCCCCGCGTTTCTGATTTCTTATTTTCATGACAACTTTGTACGAAAAGTAAAGAGCTGCGAAATAAGCCATGAAAAAAGCGACTGCTACAGTGCCCATGATTGCGGCTAATGGGATAGTGCGCATTTGGGCGCCGCAAAGACCCAAGTCGTCGTGACCCGAGTCATCAGAAGCAATGAACGGAGTGACCCACATGAGACCAAACAAGAAAACACCTGTGCATGCCAGAGAAGCATTGCGGCTAGTGAACGCCTTGGCGTACTTTGGGGCATTGTGAAGAGACAAGTAGCGATTATAGGCGACGATGGGTGGAGTGAAAAAGGATAAATTGCCGAAAAGATAATCCATGACTCTACCCACTTTACACTTAACGCGTTCGTAATTTATGATGAAAGCTGTTTCAAAAATAGCATTATTGAAACAAAACATGAAATCTCCGAGAGCTAAACCAAAAAGTAACCATTCGTAGGGTTTTCGTTTTTTCAATTCAGAATTTAATTTAATTCGACAATATCAGAAACATGAGGAAGGCATTGGCGGGCATGCCCACGCAGCTGATAGTCCCCTATGTGATCGATAATACCCAATTGGCGGGGTGAGTCAGATTGAAATTATGGATATACATCAAGTCAGTTTGGGCTGCAGCGCAGGCCACAGTTGGTTCTTTTTAGCAGAACACCAATGAGTAAGGTTTTGTTTACAATCGTGGCTTTCTAAGGGTTCGTGGGTGGAGCTACCTAAAAGAGGGCTGCTTGGAGTGCCACGTAACACATTGTGTTTTCATGGAGCCTGCAAAAAAAAGCGTGGAGTCCGGCAGGCCGATGATTTGCGTCACCAAACTGTACTTTCTTCTTTGATTGAATATCTATGCTTGAGGGTTAATGGAAAGAATCGAAAATGACCGGGTTTATAGCGCTGGGATGGGTTCGACATTTGCGATGCCGTGAACAAAGCTTTGTAAAACGAAAAGCATTAGAGACAACAAAGGCAGCAAGAGAATGACAGGAAGCGAACACGCGCTCAAGGTCGTGCTTTTAAAAGTTTTTTCCAGAAATGGAACTTCTAACGCGGGTGCACCTGTTTCGCGTTACCATTGACGTTGATGGATACTTTTGGAGGTTTCTCGTTCAAACTTATCCGAAAAATAGGGGACGACATTGTACTAGATGCGAAAAGGAATGACTGACTGATACTGTGCGAGTAACGTGACGACGGGTTTTTCTGATCGATCCGATCTGATCTAACAAATCCCCATTCCATTCGAGCCATGGCCGGATCGGATGGGGATTTGTTGGATCGGATCGGATCGATAAGAAAAACCCGTCGGTCACGTACAATCTTGAACAATCAGTCAGTCATTCTTTTTGCGCACCCAGCACACAGTAAGGTTATTAATCATCATGTGCCATGCAAACAGCCCCCACCCCGGCGTTTACAAACTGATAAAGTAAAGAAGATCCACGCTGCTCATGAATGACTGTTTCCGTAAAACCAAATATTTTTATAAAAACGGGCTCACTACGTTTTCACTACAACTAATATTTCTGTCGTCCGACTCCAACTGTATATTTGCAAACTCTGAGTCATCCATGTTTTCTCTGGTCTCAAAAAATTATAAGAAGAAGTTGACTTGTAACTCTAATTATGAGCAGAAAAAAAGAAGTACTGTATCCATGCAGAATATCGATCTCATCTCATTCATTACACAAGAGTGAGTGGAGAAAAATTGCAATAGTTATTGACTGCCAGCGGTCGTTGCAAACACCATCGGCTTAGAATGTTGGATCGGATAGTTCAGATCTGATGATCCGATCCGATTTTTCAGATCGGGTCCAATCCAGCCGTGATGGATTAACAGGTCTGGAAGCATGAGTACAACAGAAATCTGTGAGAGGTCATGGAGCAACTTTTGTCCACTGATCGCGAGGTAACAAAATCTCGCTGACGACGTTTCGAATCCGATGCGACTTAGGGGGGTGCAACAGGCTGAACGACCGTACATTGGAGAAGGTACCGCGGGGAGCGGATGGACTCAAAAATCCTCCAGGTAGGTCACCTAGTCCTACTGTAGGTGGCTGAGACATCAACCCAACGGGTTTCAGCCTCGCCTGGAGGAGCGTATCGACTGGCCAACGAAGGCAAGCCAATACACTGCTCCATGTATAAGGCAGCCAATCAAGGCAACCAAATACACAACATTCCCCACCGGCCAAACACGCCTATTGCAGGGGGGGGGGGCGTACTGTACTGTGCTGTATGAGTGTGTGGCCCACTGTTTGTATGAAGGGCCACCAAATTCAAATAAGCCAAACTCTTCATAACGCCTTGCATCTGAGAGTCAATACAATTTTTTCCGTAGCCCCACCCCGTCTTCCCCTCGTTCTATTCCCTTCAATGCGCAGAATGCACCTGACTCAAGCAGGCTCCTGCTTTAAGATATAACCAGTCATCTGTCTTTCTTAGAGCTTTCGCCAACCGATAAATCAAATGAGCCTGCCTGCAAACTGTCTGCTCAGGAAACTAAAAGTCCGTTTTTCCCATCAAGCGAAGGAAGTTTTTGAGGTACAATGATGAAAAGGCTGCAACAATAGGGGATATGCAAAACTAAAGGCAGCTATAATGACCGTTTGCCAAAAGTAAATGTGCGTAAAACGTTTTTGCACTTATTTCAACCAACGCTTTGTCGAACAAAATGTAAGAGATTCGAAAAAGTTGAACTTAAAAATTTTTTTAAACTTTGCACACTGCGTCTTCATTATTTTCCTGAACAAATGTGTGACAGCCGCATGGAGAAATTTCCTGCGTCTACTGCGCCTTTCCGAATACTTATTAGTTACAAATTCAACTCTCTGGGCTAAAGTCAAAGATTCCATCCAGTAGGGACTACGCCATTGGCTGCTCTAGCATTGCATCTCTTAAAGTCGGGTTGCGTTCAAAATATTTGAAGTTCCTCAGACTTTGCACAGACGCAAAAAGAATGGCGTGAGGTGTAGAGCCAGCCGACATCGACAGAGAGCAGTGTGGCGCCGTTTCAAACTTGTGCTGGCTTGAATAACAGAGGATCAGATTTGCTGAGTTCTACACCCACCTACTTTACACTTTACAATATGCCCACGTATCAAGACAGTCGTTATTTCCGCGTATGTTGTTGCCATTCGCGACGATGGGCGCTGGTCATCGGAGTCGTGGAGCTTATCGTATTTACGGGATATTTGGTCTTGTCGGCCAAGGACTTTCTCAGTGGTGATGCAGACCACGGCGACACGAGAATGGCGTCATTTTTATTTGCTGTAGTCTTTTTCCTCTTGTGGCTTCTAGTCGTACCACTGCTCATATATGGCGTTCTGGGAGAGAAGCCGTTGTGTCTTATTCCTCATATTATCATGCAGGTAAGGTAATTTTGTCTAAATTTTTTTAGGTTAAAAGTCTTATTCTAGTTCCTAACAATCGCTGGCTGCATTGCATGGGCAATCTTGCTGGTGCTTTTTGGTATTATGGCTGCCGCCCACAAGACTTCAGTTCCTGATCAAGAGAAATACAAACAGGCGATTTCGATATTTGTAATTGCAACTGTGGTTTTATTGTGCGTAGTTGCTGTGCTGCAAATGTTCTTCGTTTATGTAATTATACGTTGCTATCGTTATTTGAAAGAAAAGCTAAGCCAATCGACATCTAGCGTCATACCAGCTTAAAACTACGGTACATTATTTTATGTGCTTGAAAGTATAATGTAGTCTTTACATTGAAAGAGTAAAACAGCCTTTCAGTACTTCTCTTTTCTGAAAACCCTGCTGTTTTGATGGACCCTTCTGGTGACTATTGTATACTGCAAATACGAAAATCCGTATTGAAAACACTTTTTTAAATCCCCGCTGAGATTTCTTATGACAAATTGGACCGTGTGTTATGTGCGCGAGTGACTTATTGCTCACTTTTCAAAACTGATCATACTCGAGGACGTTCGGAGATTACCGTTGGAAAAGCAAATCTTACAGGTACTACTAGACAAAAATTACACGAGAGCTGAGATAAAAATTATTGCTGTTGTAGAATTTTCTATAGGGAAAATTCAGTGTGAAAAAAAACTAAACGAGTGAGAATTACTTGAGGGTGTACTCTATATGAGTGACATATTTGGTTTGGAAATTTTGCTGCAGGCGCTGATGAATGCGCATCGCGATGACGCATGCTCTTCTTTAAAACCCTTTAAATACTGTGCTGTACTTTTGTTATATTATTGTTTAGATTTCCACGTTCTACGTTCCAATTGTGTCTTTTTCATTATGAATCAAGAAAAGTTAAAGGCTCTTCAAGCCCAAGTACGAATCGGCGGAAAGGTAAGTTTGTGGGTCGAAGATATATTTGCTCTGTACGTTCTGTGTTGATCAAAAATTATTTCTAATCAGACCCCTCTTCCAGGGAACGGCAAGAAGGAAGAAGAAGGTGATTCATAAAACTGCGACGACTGATGATAAAAAATTACAAAGTAGTTTGAAAAAGTTGTCCGTGACCAATATCCCTGGGATTGAGGAGGTATGATGTGGACGGTACTTACCTGCCATTATGCCTATCATGTAATAGCGTAATAATTGCGATAATTTGGCCCCCAATTTTAAAGGCGTCGGCTTACATATGTAGGTCTCCAATTCTCCAGATCACCAGTGACTCTACTCCTGTGTCAAAAACGGTTTTTTTAAACGGCATGCATGATAATTGTTTCCAGTACATAGGCTACTGCACAAAATCACAAGAGTATTTGTCAATTATGACTTATCTCTGTCTGATTTACATTACTGTGTGATGAAATTCGGAAAGAGTGGCCTTAGCGTAATAACACGACTGTCAAAGTTTTTAAGTCCAGCAACTAATAACTGCTTGTTTTACTGCAGGTAAATATGATCAAAGAAGATGGTTCCGTGATTCATTTTAACAATCCGAAAGTACAAGCTTCCGTTCCAGCGAATACGTTTGCCATTGTTGGACAAAGTGAAAATAAAGGTAAGCCGGAATATTCTTCAGACTTGCAATTACACTTGTACAAACTACTGGCTGGCTCCGTCTTATGGATTAGAACTTATGGAAACGCCTAATTTTAGAAATCACCGACATGCTACCTGGAATTTTGAACCAACTCGGCCCGGAAAGTTTGACTCATTTGAAGCGTTTGGCCAGTAACGTGAGCAACTTGACCAGCGGCGGATTTTCCAGTGGAGACGCGCCTCCGACAGTTGTGGAAGAAGACGAAGACGTGCCTGGTAAGAAACTTGGTGTCTTCTAGGATGTTGAGACAACACACTGTAAATACAGACAAGTATGGGCATGGTCGGCTGGGTTTTTGGGGTGGGGGAGGGGGAGGGAGTAGAGATCAGATCAGATCGCCTAAACCTGATCTGATTGCGTAAGAGACAGGTCAGGTTTGGGTCGAATCGAGTGAGTGAGTTGTATGATTGTTCATATAAAGTACTGTTGGCTCGCTGGACAATTGGCCTGTGCTTTGAGGTCAGGCCTTGGTCCAGCCCGCATACAATTTGATCGCTTTTGCTTCCTTCTTTTTCTTTCTTCCTGCTGCACCTGAGGTGGGGGGGGGGTGTTGAGAGGAAGGGTTCAGTCTCCTGGCCGGCCCAACAGGGGGGTTCCCCCCCCCCCGTTTCCCAGCATCACGGTCAATTGGTCAGGAATTGCAGGCGACAAATATCACAAGGACTGAAAGCCTGTAATTCCTTATCAGCCGTGTGTTGCTGATGATTCTGAGCGTGCGTTGCTTGGTCTATTGTCAGCATTGACCGATCCAACCACAGGCCTGGATCCCGACCCGCTTAAAAATATGAAGTATGAACGGCGATTACATGGTTGCCATAAACCTGTCATGTTTCCCCGCTATCACATGTCGGACACATCCAAACGACACTGGAGAACTAACCAGCACCTAAAGAGTGATTTTATATCGATTTGAGAGAAAAGCTTGGGACTTCTTGTCAATAGTATGCCACACATTAGCATTCTTAGCAGGTAAAGCGTGGAAAATTAGACAGCTGATCTAGCTTTCGGATCGAATCGGGAACTGGTCCATCCCTCGGTTCTGTTTATGCTGGGTCAAAGTTCTCGAATGTCGCGCCCAAATCGGGATCAAGTCCCGCTTCAGGCGCTGGTTAGTACTCCGTCTCGTTTTGAATGGTCTGATGGACGGTGACAGTGACAGTGATCAAATCATGCCTATGGGAGTTTTCTTTCCTACTTATCATGGGAATAATTTTTTCGCACAAATTTATCGCTTTCTTTAATACTTAATTTTTTTAGAACTCGTTGGCGATTTTGACGAACCAATGAAAAAGGACGTTGAAAGTGCTCGTGAGCCTGTTGCTGCTCAATAAAGAACGAATAGAGGCCTTTGAGACGAGCCGAATTTATCTGGGTGACGTGAAAAGTGATCAGATACTTCACACGTTGGTATTAGATTTTTGTAGACGCCTTAGGCGGGTCGAAATCTTGTGTTTCGCTTCAGTGGCTTTCTTCAGCTTTTTGTAACTGATTCAGGTCTTCGATGCTTTGTTTGAAAAAAAATTAAAAGCAAAAATGTCGTCTGTTATTGATTGGGAAATCGAAAATGATCGATTTCATGCTTTGGGATGTGTTCACGGGTGTCTGATGGCAGTGGGCATGTATTGCTTGTGAGTTGAGAGCAGGTCGGATTGATCAAAGCGAGTAGGTTTTGCGATTGGTGTTCGTATTTGAGGTTCGGTCAGCCCATCGTATAATCATGGGAGATCCAGGAAAAGATCACTCGTTGACTTTAAAAGGTAACAATCCATTATTTACTCAGCGAAGTCTAAAGTTCTACATCTTTTCAGTCATGCGACTCACCAGGCCCAATTTTCTATCATCTTTGGGCATGACGATGGAGGACGAGGACCTGGGTGGGGAGCAGTTCAATAACGCTTTGTTGATCAATGGTGGATCAGGACTCGATGCCATAACGCACTGTCTTATGCTGCCGCAGAGTATCGAGTAAGCAGTGCAAGTTGTGGAATGCGAATGCAGCCTGAGTTGCATGCCTTACCCGCATAGATCTTGATGAGATTGCAGTGCATCGAAAACACAGGGTAGCAGTATTCTCTCCTGGGTCCAGTTGGCATAAGGGAATCTGCGGCTTTATATTTGCTAGCTATTCAGGGCGGGTTGTTGGTCATCTGCCGCGAACAAATGGTGAAAAAAGCACCCTTTAAAAATCCCGATCCCAAACGAACGTTAGCTGGGAGCGCTCCCGTCATGGTGATTTTTCAGCCGCAGACCAAGTCGGTAGACTAGTTGCGCATCGTTGTTTTTTTGGCGACGTGTAGAAGCTACTGATTACAGCGGGTAGTTTCTCCAGTCATACTGACCCAGCACGCTTACAGTCGTTTTGTTTGCATTAGGTAGCCTCGTCTTTCTATTCATGTCACTGTTATATGCGTATGTGTAAAAACACTGGTGTGAGCGAGCTCCTCGTCCGTGACTGAATTATTTGCATTTTTCTGGAACCGAGTCGAGCAGCTTTTTTAGCGGACAACTGCTGAACTATGTATTCCGCGCCCAGCTGAAAGTCATATGTCGTTTCTCTTATTAGCCCAGCAGAATTAGGGTGTCGAGATGGCCTTTTAGCGATAAGGCAACCCAGTAAAGGATAGTTTAAGGAATCTAGGCTGGAAGAGCTGGGTCGAGGCACTATAAATGACGAACCCTGTACATACTGTGTAATGTTGAGCTATGCACTAGCCACACTTTATCATTCTCAAGCAGATAAAGCGGAAAAATTTAAGTTACCGATCCAGCAGTCGGATTGGCTCGGCTGGCTTGGTGGATCGGTTGATGCTTGTCTCCCTCCACCTGGGTACGCAGGTTACATTTCACGTCTTTGATAACGCTATTACCACAACATGCGCAGTCTCTATCTATTCCTATCAGCATTCAATTACTGCCATTTTGCGACAAACAAAAAAACTTGCTCAAGGCTAAAGTTTTTGTGTGTAATTGAAAATCATGAGGCCACTTTATATTCTAACTCTACATGTTTGACATCCTGGCATGGTCGTGACTGATTGTGCTTTCAGGAATATTCATCTTGGTGAAACATTCACATGTTACGTCTGCGTGCACAATGACAGTCAGGATGTGGTCACTGATGCGTCTTTGAAGGTAATAACATCAGCCGCATGTCATCCTTCTCTTTCCCATCGACTACAGTACAGTATGTTGCAATGCAGTGAACTTTTTGAAATAAATCACACCACATGGTATCGTTAGCATGGATCTATCAGAAATCAGTGCACCACTGACAGTATCCTTCTTGAAGGTCGATCTTCAAACTGCTACGCAGCGTATTAGTGTTCCGTGCAAATTTCAAGACCCTACGCATATTTTGAAGCCCGAAGAAACGCTTGGCGAAGTAATTAGTCACGAAGTCAAAGAAATTGGGCAACATATGTTAGTTGTGTCGTGCATTCCTCACATTGCGTACCTTAACTAGTGTCATTTTCAGACTTGTCTGCGCTGTCAGTTATACAAATGCTGCTGGCGAGAAACTTTATTTTCGCAAGTTTTTCAAGTTCCCTGTCACCAAACCGTTGGATGTGAGGACAAAATTTTATAACGCAGAGGTAAGATTATAAGGCATAGTTTCGGGTTATGGCGTAGATTCAACGAAAAAAGTGTTTGGCAAGGACCAGACTGCAAAGCATTGTAGTCTCCTTTAATTTTAGGATAATTTGGTAAGTGCCTGATTCACGCAATTCACCAGCAGGCTCCCCCTGCTCTGCTGCAAGGGTACCGCTTGCCTTTTTTTACCACTTGCAGGCACTAATTTCAGTTTTGTTTCCTGATGTGTTCACCTTTTGTGCAAATGTTGGTGGTGGGTGGGGATTTGACTGGTGTCTAATCCTGGTGGAGGGAGACCACTGACATGACAGCTCGGCAAAGTGTTCTGACATTAAAGTATACTAAAGCACCGAATTAAGAGCACTGGTTTGGGTTATACTGTATAGTATCACTGAAGCGAAAACGGTTTCGCTTGCTCACCAACTAAATTTGAAGTTTTTCACAAACTTTAAATTTCAAGCTTATTTTTTGTTTCTGTAGTCTGACGACGTATATTTGGAAGCGCAAATTCAAAATACCACTCATTTGCCTATGGTTATGGAAAAAGTTTGTCTGGAGCCATCTGATTTGTACACAGCATTCGAGGTCAATTCTGTTGATCCACAGAGCAAGTAAGGCCTGAGTATTTTTCAATTCTTTCAATTCCCGCCAAGCAGGAATTTGAATTCGTTCACTATTTTTAGTGAGTCGTCTTTTAATTCACTTCCATACCTGAACCCGAACGATACTCGTCAATATTTGTACTGTCTGCGACCCAAGCCGGGACTACCAACCAAGTCGTACCGTGGGGTAACTCATATCGGGAAGTTGGATATGGTGTGGAGGACGACGATGGGAGAAAGGGGCAGGCTACAAACTAGCCAATTGCAGAGAATGGTATGGGTTTGCGGTCTGTTTTTTATTGACACGTGGGGCGTCTGGAGTTTTTACGGGTCCTTGTGTGGCAGGCATTCCCGGCTTAGGCACGCTGACTGTACAGTAGTCTACTGCAGAAGTTTCATACTGGAGTCGCCCTTTTAGGTCTGTCAGACAGACTTATGTTCTGCAGGGTGCATTGTTTGGAAACACATACAATGGCCAGTGATGACTCATTTCAGACTCCTGGTTATGGTGACCTACGGCTGACAGTTGAAGAAGTTCCAAGCGTGGTCAAAGCACAAAAGGCATTTCAAATTATTTGTCGTGTGCACAATTGCAGGTAATAAAACAGCAGATTTCATGTATTTATTTGTAGTATGTAGATCGATATTTTTAGTGAAAGGACTCTCGATCTGCAATTATCCGTTGAGTCTGCTCTGCAACAAGGTTTGGTCTGGTGTAGTGATTGTTGCGTCGAACTCGGTCATTTAGAGGCCAACGCCACATTGGATTTGCCGCTTATGCTGACGCCTGTTGCCACTGGATTGCAGGTATGCTAGCTGAGGTTGGCATGCCAGAAATATTGGAAAAGATATTTTTATAGACCTTATCTGGCATTCGATTGACGGATTTGTTGTTGAAGAGGACATATGAGCATGATGAGATCGCGCAGGTGTTCGTGGTGACTTGATTATGAAGCACGTTAATTAATTATGTGATATACAATTAGGTAGGATGTGTGATGAGGCCTGGGGAAGGCGGAAACTGTGGTGGTGTGCGATACGCGTAAATAGGCGGCCATTTTTGTATTGGGAAAGTGGAAGTACAATAAATGTTTTTCAATTGTACAGTACAGTTCTTAAAATGTTGAGTTCTACAGTATGAGGCGGGTATATCCAGTGAGGTTGGCACACCAGAAAAATATATAACCTGTTTTCTTTGGGAATATGCACGCTCTCCACGTTGCCGCATAGGCCGCGTGTACGTTCCCAAAGAAAACAGATAGTAGTTACAGTGCGAATAAATAGCATAAAATTCGAGCATCTTGGAACGAATGTCTAGTAGACAGGAAATGCATATGAAATCGTGTTTTCCTGTTGAAGTCGAGCCTTAGCCGCTTTTTGCTGATTGCATTTGAGGCGATAAATTACGAATTTGTGACTCCTGCAGGCAGCCACAGTGTGTTGGCCAACTACAGCATTTTAATGCAGTACGGAATTTGTTGTCGTACATGATATACTCATGGAGTTCGACACCAAAACATTTGAAACGAAGCGAAGTTCAAGTAATATGGAGTTTTATGTCAAGCATCCAAGATCAGATGTCATATTAACAAAACACGCATTCAATGACTAATAAGTTGCACACTAAAATTTCGCAAGCGTATTTTCGTAAATCATTGAGCTGGTTTGCAACGTTGATGACGGGAAGAGTGCCCGTTTCCGATGTTGTGTGGAGCACAGTAGATGTCAGGCGCAACCACTCGATCTTACAGGTTTACTTGGCACTAAAAGAAAATGTTCAGACAGATGATAGGTGGTAGTGCGAAAAGGAATGAGTCAGAGGCTCTTCAATATACCGTAAGAGTATACATACAGTACGCTTGCTATGTACTGTAGGTGCGATTACGTCAGAAAAACTTGCAACGTTTCTTCGCCCGCCCATGAACCAGTGTCAGTATACTTCCTCTCCTTGCCACTGGCAGCTTACGCACTCCGCGTGCAACTCACGATCAGAGCAGCCCTCTGGTAGTCTAAGACTGGTAAAACATGAACCGAGTCTTTGAGGTTAACTATGCCACAATCGGGCACACGAGTATGAGCACAACAGCGACATTTTGGGAAGCTGCGCAGTATGAGCTCCACAATATGTACATGTGGTGGTAGTCTTCCTCACTGCATTACAGAGTGCTGCTAACTTTGGGCAGTAGAGCTTGTGATCACCTGCCAGTTGGAAAACGGAAAACAACCGTGACTTCGTACACAAAAAGACAAATTTTCCTCACACAGCTCAGAAATAGACCCTGGTTGGGGTCAAGTGCTTTCGGGTCGGGTCACTTCTTTCAGAGGAGCAGTTCAAAAATACTGCAATTTTGCGTGTTACCACAATTAGCAGCGACAGAAACCTTTCATATCCGCTCTATGTAAACTCCAGGACTCTTAGAACTTGCTTGGCATACATAAAGCCTTGCATTCCAACGTTTTCAGTCTACGTAACTCCCAAGAATGTCAGACAAATTGTAGATAAGATGTGAGTATCCAGTATGACCAAATGTTCTGAGTCATTTCTGCGAAAGGGTTCATCGAAGTAAATTCTCATTGACATTCTCAGCAACCATGATGAATGGGTGGGACTAGCCATAGTCTGATCGTGAGTAGGACTTAATAATTTCTAACAGGTCTTATCAGGAGCGGTCACATTTGATTGCTGAACATGAAGACACAAGTTCTAGGGTATAACTGGCTGTAAAACCCTGGAGTTGTATTCTGTGCACTAATAACTCCCTTGACCACCATTCATGTTACATTGCAAACCAGTTTACCGTGATCAAAAGACATGGTTGGGTGCCCTACATTCCTATCAGTAGGTCCTGACAGGAGCTAGCCTCCAGCATAATGTGACTTTGTAGGCAGTGAAGACTGGGCGAATAATCAAGCGTGGGTTGATAAGCAGAGCCTGTCTCTGACTTAAAAATTTAAGCAAGTAGCCTCTATTAGTTGGATTGGTAAAGTCTTGCTAAGACCCTGGTCGCTATCAGTCACTTGCGTTGTTTAGTTATTTGGGCTCTATTGCCGGAAATACGAAGGAATGCTGTTTTGCAAGGATTACTAGGGGATAAAAAAGATGACAGCTCTGGTGCGTAAAATTAGGTGTCTTCATCGAAATATTTGCACCAAAGTCACGATATGTTGGGAGAAATCGAGAGAAGTTTCTATCCCAAGGAACTTCAGCTACCGCTAAACAAATTAGGGTCACACCCGTCGGGCTTAGCCCGACCTGATCCGGAGCCTACTCAGTAATGAGCCTGCCAACAAAAATGCCAGATATAACAACGAGCGTCATCCTCAGCATGACATTTTGGCCAATGACACAGCACATGTCAGCTTTTTTTCAGCAGCCTACAATACTCTTCCATTAGCTGAAATTGAGGACCGATGACGACGAAGGGACGGATACAGTAACCCATGGAAATTTAAATTCCAGGAGGCAACAGGAAATGTAATGGAAACGTTTGTAAAACCTGAACATCAAACAAAGGCCCATTATGCTTTGCCAGTTCATTTTGCTAAAACGACATTCCTATGCCATCCGCGAGAGACCTACATTACAACAAGCCGAGGCACTTGTTGATTGACACGCACCCAGTCAATTATAATTCTGTATGCGCTTCTAACGACTGATCTAAAGGATTGTTGGACAAGAGAGTGTCCTACCTTCTGACTGTCATCCTGTGGTTGCTACACAACATGTTTGTAGCGATAAGCGTTGCATATTCAGCTAAAAAGGGCGGATTCGAGAAACCCATTCAATTATGGGATCGATATAAGTTGGATAATTTCCTGGCTGATAGCCATAAAAGGCGTATTCGACGATTATCTCTCGTGGTGCTGCTGCTTTCATTTTTCCAAGGTACATATTCCTTCAGCATGAGCATTGTTAGAATGAGCGAGGGTTTCCCAAATCAAACCATCTCAGACTTTGGTCAGCATTATTTCAGATTATGTTTTAACTATATTCAACCTGTAGGCACTGTCATTATCAGTCTGATATGGCTGTCAACACAGTATGCATTCTTCCTCACCTGTGTCCACTGCGCTTGTACTTGGCAATGCTTGAACGAGAATGTAAAAACTTTGAAGGGCAATTTTGATGAAATTTTAGAATATACGGTGAAGAAACACAAAGAATTATCTGGATTTGTATCCAAAATCAATTCATTATTTGGTTTTTATGCACCAGCTATTTTATCGACGAGTATAATTACAACGATCACCATCATGTATTCGTTTAGTCTTATCAGGGAGTCAAGCGCAGTTGATGCAATCATGATGATTAATTGATTTATTTTTAATATTGAACAAATTATTATATTTTTTCAGCCGCTTGGATATACGATGAGGCTGAAAATGTCATGAAAACTTTATCTGAAAGACACCGCGATGCGTATCTCATGCGAAGAGGAAAGGATGATAACTCATCGGAAAAACGATGGGCACCTGACGTGTGTGTAATCATGGAGAATTTGCGTCGAGCAAATATTGGGATTAGTCCATGGAATGTGTTTACGATCACGAGAAAACTTTTTCTGACGATTATATCGCTTTTAATCAGTTACTACAAAACTTTGTTTCAGCTTATTTATCAACCCTCTGGCCTCTGTGCTGATGCTAACGGCACTGCAGTGAACACGAGCGTATGAGCTTCTGGAAAGCTTCTTCGGTATATGTGGTGGATGAGGCGATTCTATAATCGATTTTATGTTTTGAAAACTATGTTTCATTAACACAAAGCCGAAAACTTTGTTTTCCAAAATGCTAAAGGGTTATAGCAAATCGATTAGTTCAATGTCATGGCATACAAGAAAGGCTATTGGCAAGTTACCTGGTCTTTTGTTTTTTATACCTCCATTTATAAAGTTCGGTCGGTCAGGTGCTTAAAATTTGAGTCAAAGCATTCTGCGTAAGGAATAAAAAAATTAAAATTTTGAAATTTTTAATTAAAAAAATTTAAAATAAAAAAAAAAATTTATACTATTTTAATTTTATAAAAATAATTAAAAAAAATTTTTTTTTTTTTTTTATTTTTTTAAATTTAATCTTTTTTATTTTATAACATTTTTTTTTTTTTTTTTTAAAATAAAAAAATTTTTTTAAAAAAAAAAAAAAAAAAAAATCGACCATGCTTCTCCTGGGCTGTAATGTGAGCTTTGTAATCCATCGCGCTCCGTCGCGACAACTGCCCACGTTGGACAAAAGCAAAAATATTTGTATACATCCTAAAAAAGTTTGGATTGAAACACTTTTTCAAAAAAAAAAAAAAAAAAAAAAACCCCCTTTTTTCACCCACCCAATTACGGTCGATTTGAAATTATTGAATTCTTCTTAGGCCCAAGGGGACCATAAATGAATGGACCATTTGCATATAAATCCGAAGCAAGCCGATTTTAGCAGTACTAAATATTTGCAAGGGGAGCTTGAAAGAAGTTCAACTAGGCGCGAAAATGAAAAGCCAGTACAATCCAGTTTAAATCGTTTTTCCAGCAGATGCGATGAGAGATAAGAACTTTAGGCCGTTTTGTCGTTTGCGAACGGCTGTATCAACAGACATTGTTCTGCATGACCGCTATCCTACCTTCCAATATAACGACCACATCTTCGTGAATTCTTGTCAGTAACGCGGCAGTAAAGTCACTGATTCCCTACACACTTCAGCTGAAGGGTAAGCGCGTGTATTTTTGTATATACTGTGTGTATATAATGCATACATGCATATGATGTATGTATATGATATATATATATATATAACGCATATATGTATGTATATAATGCATATACATGTACATAATGCATATATATGTATATAATGCATAGATTTATGCTATATGTATATATTTATTCATTAATGCAGACATATACATGACCATACACATAATATACTTATATTACTGTATGTAAAAATTTTGCACTGGTGCTGTAGCCATAAGCGCGACTTCCCGTATCACTAAAGACAAAGCCAGCACCAGAGAGATTTACTAAACAGCCACACAAGACTGCAATACAAAGCACAACTGAACGACCAGGCACACTGAGATGGCAAGGCACCAGACAGGAAGTCAGCCAGACAAAGAGAGAGGGCGTGGCCATGGAGCGACGAGAGACTAGATGACAGGTGGGAAGAGGCACATGGCACCAAAAAACGCAGCATGACAGGGCAGTGTCAATGATAGGCATAACAGATCTTATGACATGATATCTCGAACACTATATCCCTCACAGTGCGGCTTCGAGTAAATTTATTATGTAGCAATATAATTATTGTCTCATGGATTCGCGTGCTGTAGAAAAGAGAATATCACCGTGGTTATAGGGAGCACTTCACCAAGCAAGAAAGTTTTGATGGTTTGCGCAATCTTACCTGATATATTCAAACACTGGATGGCCGTGGGGGGGGGGCCGTCAGTGAGATTTTCCCGGTTATCTTTTAATAAAAATGTTTATCACATACTAGAAGAGGCCCCAGGCTCTTCTGCAGTTTCAACCCCTTGCTTCCAGGGGTGGGATCAGGCTACGGCTGAGGTAGTCTGGGATTTCGGTTAAGGCGTATGCCGGCTGTTTTTTCTGGGGCCGGGATGGGGCTGAACTGCAGATGTGCCGGTAAACGATCCTTGAAAACATACTGTAGGGCTGGCTGACAATGTGCCGGCATCTTGTTCCACGGTTAGCTGTGTCATTTTACTGTAGAGCCTAAACATAAGCCCAAGCACTCAACGTATTTGGAAATAATACTGTATATGTACACGAGGAACAACAGGACAGAATGAGCAATTCTTTGCGCTGTCTTTACCGGGTTTACAAGTGAATACTTCAGGCA
Source organism: Mesodorylaimus sp. YZB2_4 (assembly GCA_030248295.1). Taxonomy (NCBI): domain Eukaryota; kingdom Metazoa; phylum Nematoda; class Enoplea; order Dorylaimida; family Dorylaimidae; genus Mesodorylaimus; species Mesodorylaimus sp. YZB2_4. The sequence goes on from JASANH010000032.1 coordinate 69,231, forward strand.
CAGAAAATGCGCGTACTCTTTTGTGTGACGATTGTGATCATGGTTGTCGTCGAGTTCAACACGGCAGCTCCGAAGAAGCCGCCAAAGGAAACTGGACCCAAAAAGCTCAGCAAGGCGGACAAAGATAAACTGCTGGTGAGGACGGAGGGGTAACATTTTTTGCATTATAGTATATCCAATTTCAAAAATTTTTAGGCTAGCTGTCAGAAACAAGCAAACAAATGCAAAGGACAAAAACCCGAGTACCAACAGAGTCGTAAAGAAGTCAAGGATGGACTGATTGAACAGTTGAAAAAAAAGGGTCTTTCCAGCGCGGAGGCTGAAAAGCAAGTTGAACAGCGCCTGCAGAAAATCCAGCTATTAAAAATTAAGTTGCATGAAATTAACGGCATTTCCGAAATTGAACCCGCCGATGACGGGGTGATCGAAGGCGACGTCGTTCTGACAGAAGAGCAAGCCGATATCATGCTCAGCCAATTGGAAAATCCGAGTCCAGGATTTTCTAAGCGCGCAGCCGCCATGTACTTTGAGAAATCCCCACGCTACCTTTGGACTTCCCCAATCCACTATTGAGTATCGGGCGATTTCTCGGCGGCTGAGCAAGCTTCTATCGACGCTTCAGTCAACACAATCGCCTCGGCTGTCGGCTGCATTAGTTTCGTGAGAGATCAACAAGAGCTGACCAGTGGCGCACAAATACAGTATGTAAAAACGGGTAGTGGATGCAGCGGACGATCGCCCGTGGGCTTCACTGGAATCAACACGATCGAAATGAAGACCACCTCCTGGTGCCAGAACGATATCTTGAAGGGGCTGGTCATGCACGAGACCATTCACTCGTTGGGTGGAGGTCACGAGCAGGCGCGAACAGATCGCGACGAGTATATCGAGGTGCTCATGGAAAACATCGACCCTCAAAAAGATTTCAACTACCTCATGCGAAACGACAGCACTTCCTACGGCGCCGAATACGACCTCAAGTCAATTATGCACTACGAAAACGGGCTTTTCGCCAAGTCATCAGGGCTGGATACGATGAGGGCTAAATTCTCTGATCTAAAGGAGTTCGGAGGCAATGAGCTGACCCCGAATGACATCTTCCAGCTAAAACGTATGTTTTGCGTGCCGAGCACATGCAAAGATGAATATAAGGAGTGCGGCACCTACAAGATCTGGGGATACTGCAAAACTGAAGATAGAGATTTCTTGTGGATCAAAGAAGGCTGTCGCAGGTCTTGCGAATCGTGCTAGGAAGGAGCGCGGGCGAGATGCCAGATAAAGAAACGTTGATGGAAATAGGGTAGATAGTACGAAAGTAGAGTTGTGTTTTACTCTGGTTGAATCAAATGGGTCATTGAAATTTTTTTCCTAATCTTTGATGTGGCAAACTCTGCGAACAGAGGCAGTCGAGCAAGGTCGCGACGGAACGCGGTGGATTCAAGGCTCACATTACAGCCCAGGAGAAGCATCGTCGATCTGTGACTTTACGACAGGATTCTTCCCGTTTTTATGCATATCTCGCTTCCCTGCGGCTCAGTCTTCGTTCCTGTCGCTGACCAGAGTGGCCCCTGCTTGTCTTTGTCCAAAACGAAGCATATGTAACGAAGTCTGTATTATACTCATTGTCAGTCGCTTATAGTTGCCCCACCGATCCAGTTGGTCTTCTCATTCTCTCTTCAACTTTACGCTTCCACAACGCCTCTGTCGCAACGAGCAGTTTCAGGCGCAGCCAAACTGGCAGACGTGGGGATATATGGCCGACCAAAGTCGTTAGGACAAAATCTTTTGCTGGAGCACGGAAAGCTTACAAAAAATCCTACGGCAGAAATATTAACCTCTCCAAACATGGTGTGGGGATCAATAATTCTCTCTCGCACTAATCTTCCATGCTCAGGGTTACACAGGGATCGCTTAAGACACTTGGAACGAGTTATGTTTACAAACCGTTTTTAAGCTCTTTATACGGTGTACATTAGCTGTAATAGGCGAAATAGCCCTACATTGAAGAAGATACCGCGGGGAGTGGACGGTCTCCCAGTCGTACTATGTGGCCTGCCTAGTCGTAAGCAGGCCACCTACCGCAGGACAAATTTTACCCCCCGCCAAACAAACGAAAAAACAGGCCCCCCCCCCTACGACACTCAAATTTTGACGGATACGGTACGTCGACGTGGCCTGCCTAGTCGTAAACCGCAGGCCACCTAGTACGGGTAGCCAAACGAAGAGCCTAAGACGTCAACCCGACGGGTTTCCGCCTCGCCTAGAGGAGCGTATCGAGCGGCCAACCAGGACAATTAAACGCTGCATGCGGCGGCCAGTCAAGGCAACCAGATCCACACCTTCTCCTTAGGCAAAACACACCTATGTACTACTTACAGTCACGTGCTCGTGGTTCAGCTGTCAGCCTTGACTGGCCGCCGCATTCGAGTACAACATCAGCAGATGCCCTCAATGGCTGCTCGATACGCACCTCTAGACGAGGCAGAAACCCGTCGGGTTGATGTCTCGGATTCCTGCCACTTCATAGGAGGCCTGCCTCGAGTCGAGCGATCCAGCCTATTCAAAATTCAAAATATTTGTCAAAATAAGTAGGACGTTGGTTTGTTCTCAGCCCTGTTAGCGGTATTTCCTTAGAATGTTGGCAACCAGATGTTACACGAATTTTTCTTATTTCACTTTCGATTCAGTTCAATCTGTCATTGGATTACATGCATTCGTGATTGGTGGTTGTTCTCCTGACAGGTTGGAGCGGCTGCACACCCAACACGGCATTGGCACGATGCAGCCTTGAGTGGATTATTTCCGAAAAAGTCTGTTATGACAGACACGAAACTTTTAGACCAGCCAATGCACACAGTGGAACCAGGGCAGGATGGCTGATCTACTCGGCCACAAGGAAAGGAGAGTGGGCCTGCATTGCACAGTTAATAATCACTCGCACGCAGATGCTTGCCGATGTCAGAATCAAATCCAACATGCTTCTCTGCTGTTTACTGCTGCTGTTCAGGCAGACTTCCCAAAGGCAGCTGTGCTGTTCCACACGAGCAACCTGCATACTGTATGCTAAAGCTGTAGCACTGCGAGGGAAGTGATATGGCTTATCGTGACATGCCTTAACCTCGAGAGACACTCAACAATCCTACCTCCCTTCTTCCAACTATATGTTCATGCTCATGGTTTATCATATCAATAATGACACGCTCGAGGGTGAAGGGACACGTGAAACAAAATGATTTACCTAGCCGCGGCCTGAACATACCCACTGTGAGCATGTGTGCGCAACGTGAGAGTTAGACACTTCCAGCCCACTATGTGGACCGCGAGCACAGGATTACATGATCCTCTGCTTGTTGCCACAATTAGTCGTCCTGTTGATTTTCATGCAGAAAAAGCAGCTCCTGCTCAGACATTTTCTTTGACCGTGGCTGCGTTTAGCAGTGGCAAGCCAGAGTAGACCAGCCATCCTAAGCGCTGGTTCCACTGTGTGCATTGGCTGGTCTAAAAGTTTTGAGTCTGTCATAACAGACTTTTTTGGAAGTAATAAGACCGTTTTTCGTTTTTATTACAAACTAGTTTCGACCAAAACACTGCGTGCCCATGCATAGATCAACTGAGAAATGAGGTGACGGACTGTCATGCATCTTCATCCAAACCTCTGAAAAGCATAAACATCAAACGGAACTTTCAGCCGCGCGCCTGAGATTATTCGTACGGTTCGCCTAACAGGATCGAATGCATGCACTTTCTTAAAAAATATGTAGAAACTTGGGTAGTTCAAAAAGTTCCTAGCCTAACTGCATATTGAACCTATACAATGCCAATAATTATTCTTTTACGACATAACATCTCCTGAGACCAGTGCACTTGTTTACACTTTCGTGCAACGCGTGAATATCGGTTAAAAAGAAGGATTACTCACACCCCTCAAAAAACGCTCAAGTCGCTGATTTCACTTCCTCATCACTCAAAAATCGATAGCAGCCTGAGCAATTTCTTGCAGGGGTTCTAGTGGGATGTGCGGCAGTGTACCGGCTCGGTCGCAAGGGCCCTCTTTTACCTCATCCCCAACTGCCCTTGCAGCGGGAGGAGACGCTCAACTCTGAACAAAATATTTTCAATAATCGATAACTCAAGTACGGATTAAGCAAAAACTTTATTTTTTTGCAAGCTTCGCAAGATAGATCAGGTCCGCTATCGTGTCAATTTTTATCGAAATCCGGCTGACGAGCGACGGATGAAAAAGGCCAATAAAGGGACTATTTTTGGGAATAACTTTTCAGAAATTGATGCTTTCAAAAAATGAATATCAAAAGGCAGATTCCGGAGGCTCAACCTTTCAGAAAAACTAGAATTTACAACTGTACGACCTCTGGTTGTTGCTCTAGGCTGATGTTCATCCTCCTCCTCCTCCTCCCCGTCTTCTCCCCCCTGAACAAGAAATCGCGTATTCTGGAACTCGACGACGGCCGGATGGATTTTGATAAAAATTGGAAAGATTTTAGACCCGGCCTATTCTGCAACGTGTGCGAAAAATCAGAAATTTTTGTCAAACCGTTCTCGAGTTATTAGACGGCAAAAATATTCCTTTAGCATTGTGCGTCTAGTTGGCTGGTCTAAGCATTCAAAAGTACAAATTCAACGCGACACACCTCCATAATTAGTGACGATGGCCAGCACAGTGTGAACAAGAATACCACTGTTGGCAAGATAATGAGAAGCGAGGCATCGATTTTAGCGCGTTCATTCGCGTCATCTTGCGACGAATTCTGATAAATATTCAACTCCTTTTGCACTTTAACGACCTTTTGACGCACATCTGATGCCTAATTGAATGCCTATTATGTTTTACCTGCCGACGAGAAACAGATTTTAATAGAAAGATCACCGCGGAGGTGAAAACTGCGATAATTGGAGTTGTTGGCTGAGGTGACAGAGCAGTTGGTGGGTCGAGGCAAATATACTTTGCTCAAACTTTCTAATTCCCGATTCTAGTGATCAGTCAGCACCACATTGATCATGGCAATAATCAATAATACGACCGTGTTCACCATTAATCACGCGATACATTTGTGTGAAGTGACTCGAGGTATCACTGATCAGGCCATTTATAAGCCAATGCTGCTCATAGGAGCTGTAATGGGCAGCGCGGCATTGATTCCAAACACGCTTCTCGTCTGGGCAACCTTGCGCGCTAAAATTTATCCTGCCAATTTGCGTTATCTCTTCGCGCATCTGTCGGCCAACCTCGGTATTTACGCGTTTTGCTTGGCCATGAAAAATGTCAGTTTTTTGGCCGCTGCGCCTTGCGATTTGATCACCAACGCCTTGTGGTGCCGAATTCGAGACCTTTTTTATCTTATCCCGTGGTTCAACAACATTTATTCCCTGGTCGGGATCACGTGGGAGCGTCTGTACTGCTCGATCAATTACCGCACATACGACAAACCCAACAGCAAACCTTGGCTGGCCATTGTTCTGATCACGGCCTCCTGGTCGGCCGCGCTGATAGCCAGCATAATTCAATTGCCCATGGTGGAGCCCACTCGCATGATCGCGCTCTGCGATAGCTTATTTACGTCATCAGGTAGTTCTTCGCTGCCGATTCTTGTCACGGATGGAACCCTGGAATTGGTGAGTGTCCTGGTACTCATGGTTATGTTCATTATTGATATGAAAAAATTGAAAAACTCTGCCATCAATCGCGCCCAGTTCACACTGGCCGAAAGATTCCAATTGGGGCAATGCGTACAAGTCCATTCCACAATCGCCCCGACAGTCATTCTTCACGTGGCGTGCTATATGCCCAGCTTCATCACCCTTATTTTGAATCGAGCACATTTCGATATGTCCAGCGAACTGAGATGGAAACTGTCGCAAATATCCAGTATCAACAGATTGGCCTACACCCTGGCCCATCCCATCTTATCGTTTGGTCGCAACGCCCATTTGAGAAAGCAGCTGCGCAATGTCCTGGTTCCCCATCGTGTGCCGGATTGGTGCAAGAGAGTTCCTGTCAAGTCGGATCATGAGACAGCTACTGAGCAGCAGCCGCGCACTATTGATAGGCACTTCGATATTATGGAAAATATGTGGATCAAAGACAACCTTGCTAAACAACGACCAGCCAAAAAATGAATGATCGATAGTTTTGGCTGATTATGTACATATGTCCTATTTCATGGGTATACTAACTAGCTTTGGCGTTGCATTATTTTTAGTCACCTTTTTTGCGGTTATTGTTCATCTGTCCACTCTGTAGGGTTATTTCGTGTCAGTAATCTTGCCACTTGTCCTCTCGACACAAACTACAGTCTGCGCTGTCATCGCCCCACATGTAGGAATGTTCACTACAGTCATTAGTCAGTCGGGCGTCACAGACCCTTTCTAACGGATTTTGTGCGACCTTGAGGACGAATCAGAAAACATCAAAATTGAACTCATTATGCGAAAGGTCCGAACTTGTTCAGGTGCTTGGCATTTGCGATAATGGCTTCGTACTGTAGGTCTCTCAAGGGTTAAGTCAGTGCGTTTTACATCGAGATATACTGGGTATTTCCAAGCATTTGACATTGTTGCTGTTAGAATCGCCAGAATATTACATGCATGAATGAGTTGAGGTAGTACCTGAGTTCCACAGTCGTAAAACCCAATCAGGAGAGCGATGTCTGGGTGCTAGGTAATGGCCCTCAACCATGAACACTGCATGGTGCTACCCGTAGCCTCCCTCTCTTGTGCTTGGAGTTGTCACTCGCCCCTCTGGTCTTCAACGCGCTCATTGTAGATTTGAATCAAAACGGAGGTTTCTTCACACTCCTTTGCATCTAGTTGCATGCAACGTTACAGTTGGCTTTATTACGGCGGAGGGTGGCTCAGAACGGCAAGGAGTCAGCCTGGCAACCACGAAGTTTCAGGTTTGAGCTCAGGCACCTGACTTCTTCTTCTCCGTGAGGTGAGGCATACAGGCTAGATCTGTGTACATATAAGCACTCTCTCACTTATAGCCCCATGCTGATTCCTTTCAAACTCTTTCCTCCTCAGTGGTCTAACGTGAGGACCCACTGCACCGAGGTACTCCTCCACATTTTCAGTGCCCCAAACACCCGGTCTAGCATTCCATCATTTTCCCCTCCTACATGCAGAACGAAACTGAAAGGTGAAACAGTATACATATTCTTAGCTAGTGTGCACAATGATCTGCATTGGCTGCAGTCTTTCTTGGGCGGAGCTGCCTGCACCCAAGGACCCATGGTCCTGCACGGGTATGAAAATCGTACCCTAGCCGTACCCGCTGGACGACCTGTGTACTCATACCCATACCCGTACCCGTAATTTTTCAAAAAATCTACCCATACCCATACCCGTACCCGGTTTTTCGATAAATGTTCGAATGGAGTGTCGAAATACAAAACTAATTACGTAATTCATGAAAATACTTATAGAAAACCAGAGTTTTCAACAAAACTGGTTCAATTTTCATTCAAAAGTTTATTCACTATCGCACGGTAAAAGACTTTCTCGAAGCAGTAATCTGACAGGGGAACATCGCCAACCGTTAAGTCGAACTTTGAGCAACCAAAAATTGCAATGTTTTCCCAGGTGTAAAAGAAAGCTATCTGCAAAATATTAGAGGCGTCTGGCCAACTGGTCAGTTGTGGCCAAAGTCCTTGAGTCTAAAGTCCTTGAGCCAAATGCTTTAGCGCTTAACGTCTGAATAATATCTATTTTGCGTAACTTATTGGGTTTCTTGTTCCCTTGGAAATAAACGTCTCAATTTGCAGTAAACTTAGAAGCCTGAAGCTGACAACAACATGGCAATCTAAAACGCTGAATGAAACTGCATTCATGTCAGAGTAAAAAAGTTGAAATCGACAAGGAGTGCCTTTTAAAATGTTTAGCTAAAGGCATTTTGGCAGTTATGGCTGACCGATGACCCAAAGGCGACCATACAGTCAAGCAGGAATGAGCAGCTGCTCTATGAAACCTAGATTCGTGACACTGCTACCAAACGCGCTAGTGTAGCTTACCTGGAGAGGTCAACAACAACTACTGTAGCTGTACTGCTACAAAACAAGCTAGTTTGTGTGCAGGAGCCAGTTTCACAATTATAGATTACCTACATCAAACTACACCTGTCCTATCTAAGGACCCGCTGACCTAATCGTAAGAGTGCAAGTGGCTTGGATCCTGCAAAGAGTCTAGGTTGCTGCACTGGCGCATATCTGTCATATACAAATATGGACTCCTAGCGCCACACCCTTATTTTTCCTCAGCCCCCTCAGACAGGTAATCAAGGAGTCAGTCAGTCAGTCGTGTCGAGTCATGAGGCACCCACCTCCAGGGGTTTTGACGCCCTTCACGGATGGCACCTTAGCGGCTTTTCGATATATAAACCAGGTTCATTTTTGCAGTAAACAACCATTTTCAAATTTCAAAAACGCTTGAATATCCATATCTTTTTATCAATATCTTGGTTGTGAAAAGATATTATATATTACCTGTTTTCTTTAAGAATACACGCCCTTCACGTGCCGCGTGTACACTCCAAAAAAACAGATAGTAGATATGGATATCTCAAAAGATACGGGCATGGATATGGACTCGATTTCAATATCGATATGCCAAATGATATCAATATCGATTACATATAGATGTGGATGTGGATATTGATATCAACAGTGGTCACAACTAGCCTCAAAAAAGCAGACACCAGAACTGTTTCGCTAAAAACAGTCACAAACTGCATAAGATTCAAATTTGCAGCGCTGTTTAAAAAAAACAAGAACGAATACCCGTACCAGCCGACCCTTATCCAAACCCATACCCGTACCCGTCGCCTCTTACCCAAACCCGTACCCATACCCGCCGGGTACGGGTGGGTACGGGTATGGGTACGGGTATGGGTACCCATGCAGGACTCTGCCAGGACCTCATGGCCGCAGTATTTTATACCTGTACAAGTTTTTAGTAGAAAACAGCTCTAAATTTCATACAAATTGCGAAAATATTCTCCAAATTTCTTTCTATTCGATAGATATTTCTGTAACAAAATTTTCAACCTCTGTCTTTTTCAAAGCTCCATTAGCTATGCCATTTGCGAGCGCAGTGCCTTTCTCTTTATCACTCCGTAAATCCGACACCGAAGCTGTTGTTGCTGTGGATGTGCGTCTTCTTACCAAAGAGTCTAAAAATACTCGATTCAAATCCATTGGTGATAAGCTAACTAACATTTCTTTAAAAAATTCGTCAGCCACGATCATTCTGATTCGTCGAACCATTTCCTCGGCTTGGAAATCGGGCGTAGTGGGTGTCGATCCGTGCCTCCATAATTTCCATGCAAAATAAATAAATACATAAATAAGCTCAGCAACTGTCATGAAACAAGCCCCAGTCCATAAACCCAATTGACCCCCGACATCGCTGACTGCAGACAAGAAAGAATATCTGAGTGTTTCTTCGATTTTCTCGTACCCGTTATAGACAGCGTCATAAAGAATATTCAGTTCGATCGTATCTGATCTAGGTCGATACACTGAGGTAAAAATTTCATAATGGTATACATTTTCTTCGCACAGTGGCTTGCACTCTTTCTCAGCGCACCATTTCACAACCTCTTCCCTATTTGGGCCATTTCTCAGTCGTTGCGGTAAATCGTGCATTCGGCATAATTGCAGTTGAGGAGTGGTGTGATCATCGATCGTCCAATTACTCACATCCATGTGCAGGAATTTAGTGCAGTTAAAGACTTTCCAAAAATAATTTTTCTCGTAACAGAATTTCAGACAATTTGTTAGCTTATATCCTACATAAGGAGCGTGATTGAGGCACGGCTTGGACCAAGAATTTTCTCTTTTAAACAGTCGTTTAGTGATTCTCAGGTGGATGATATGTTCCCAGGGGAGTATGACGGGTGGTTGGCCATCGATGGACATGTGCACTTCTACATCGACGTCCGTCAATCGCTTGAAAGGATCTTTGACCGTGACCATCCTCCATGGCACTGGAGACATTTGGCCCTGTAATATTTCCTCTCCGTCCCATGGTCTGGTGTTTAGTTTATAGCATAGTGGATAGGAGATGTTGTAATCCACAACCTTTTTAGCTGGGTCATCAAATGGACATAACTGCGTGTCACATGTCAGGACGTCAGAGCCATCCCAACTCATGTAATTGATCATATCCACGTAGCGGGAAAAATTTTTATACTTCATGAACTCGAGAAATGTAGTTTCATTCCGAATTACATTGCGCCACTGATCGAACGTACCGTCGAAGGTATAGTGATCGAAAAAATACCTGAAAAATTCAAAAAGTAAATTAACGAGCAAGAAAAAATAACTGAAACATGCATTCCAGATAGTAATTTTTAGAAAAAAATTAAATCTTTTTGCTGCATGTGCAACCAGCGCAGTCTCGCGAAGTCTCGCGGCCTTACAATACCCTGCGCTGAAACATCGACCCGATGAGATGACTTCTCTCATCCAGGGAGAGTATAGATCTCCCAAGCAGGATTGCTGGTTACACATGCATTTCCTGCTCTGTTACTGTTGTCTGAAACACGTCAGATGAAACTGCACGTATTTGTTTCGCCTGTCTATTTACTGTAAACTACTTCAGGCATCCTGAGAAGTCGCATTTTATCAGCATAATGCCACCGGAGGCAATCGTGTACATGTGTTGCCCATTTCTCCGAAATCGGCATGTTCCCCCCCCCCCCCCCCCCCCACACGCACGTGACCTTGTTATAAGCTGTCGCCTGAGCATCACCATCATGCATAGCTATAATTCCAGTTTACAAAACTTTTATCAATCAATAGCTTCCACCTCAAAAATATTGTTTGTCTTAAGCGATGATAAAAATCACTTCATTCTCTAATTTAAAGAGAAACAGATAGAAAATACAGATCTAATTTTTAATTCTGAATTTCCTTCTGCGTTGAGTGGGAAAATCACTGCGAGCGCACATTGATCATGCGGCGACACAACAAGCCACAAGATAAAAATAATAAATATTTGTATTTTATATATATTTTATTTTGATATATTATGTAGATTCATATCTACAGATAAAAATTGGAAGTAATGTGCACAGCGACAATAGGTTTATCCAAATCAATGAAATATGCCTGGCTGCTTTGTGCATCATCCAAAAAGAACTACGGAACTGTATCTTACGTTATGACAGGCGTTATATGTTAAAAAATCCTGCAGCTGAAAAATTAATTAGAAATGTTTATGGCTCTTTTTTCAACATGAAATTAGATTAAATTTACATAAAAGATTTGTCCCCCCCCCCCCCCTCAAATCGACTTACCACCCAGCCAAAAATCGATCGCTTTCATTGGGTGTCAGTGCATTCATCGGCAATTTTTGCCAATCATTTTTCAAACAGATGTTAATATCGGGCAAATAATATATTTTATCTCTTTCAATGGACACTTTAGTCACCACTGGAGTGTCTAGAAATTCCCAAATAATATGCGCAATAAAGAGAATAGTCAAGGCGATGGAGAGGATAATAAGCATCGACCAGCAGGCTCGTGTGCTCCGTCGTTTGGCCAAGTACGCTTGTCTTATCCCGGGGATCAAATCTTCGTCCGCAAGTTTAGATAAAAGAATATTGTAGCGTAATTTCATTTTTCTTCCACTCGAAACGCAGGTTATGCTTTCACAGTCGTGGCCGGAGACTCTGGTGGAAGAGCGCGAGAAGACAGAAAAAGACAGCCGAAATATTAGATCTCTGATTCTATAAAAATAGAAGAAGCTTATTTTTGCATCAACAGCTCAGCTTCACGTGGAGACTCAAATATGTGAGGTCGATTGTGCTCACTGGGGTCCGTACATACACGCCACTGGTATGGACGATATTGGCGTGTGTGAAACTTGTTTTTCTCTCCTGTCGAGCGAATTGAATCCGCTAGAGAGCTATGGGATGTTATTCTGGAATGGTATACACTAGTTCAGTCGTAGAGTGCTAATCAATTGTGGTACCTACCCTGCTATGTCAACGGTTAGTGAACGAATGACGCTGTTCTATTGTCGCGAACCCCTGTTTAGTAGCGAGAGGCGTCACAATGTGGAAATTCGGTGCCACAATCGAATGACCTGGAAATGACCTTTCTGTTTTTTTGACAAGCGGTGTCTGCATCGCACAGGAATTTGTGCATGACTTTAACACAAAATGTGCAATACCACCACCAATACAAGAAACAAGTCGATTTTTGCCGTCGTCACAGCCAGAGATTAGTCCAGCCATCTTCTGGTTTCCGCTCATCATACAGTGGCTTAGACCGAGTCGTTTGATTTTTCTGCAATCACCTTATGGAACAAGTTACCAGTAGGCATAGCCGAGAGCAAGCTTGGGATGTTTTGATCGTCAATCAAAAACATGATCTTGTAACTTTTCGATTGGTTTTTTTGCCTGGTTTGTCTCTTCCTTAGCCAATACTCATCCAGGTTGTTTTTTAGTTTTCAATGTTCTGTTCTTTTTCATGTCTTTCAATGCCTGATTGCGGTGTAACTGCTCATTGAAAGTAAAGTCAGAAGTCATAAGTGCAATAGTTGACAAGAACCACTCCACACTGAATGCCACAGAAACCAATGAGTCGATAGCTAGACCAGGAATAAAAAACTGTCTGATTTGCAATGCTTTTAATCAAAAAGCAGAATCTCAGCGATCGCTCAACTTTAATATTATTGTCGATATTAATATCATTACATGTTTAGAATTTAAAAATTTAACAAGTGATTTTCAGGTAGCTGTGCGTATGACAAGGCGGTCGACACAACAAGTGTGCGCGGATGAGTAATTACAGTATGCTTCCTATAGAATCACTCTCACTCAAATCAAATCAATCGATTTTGCATGCACTGGCATAGCTCAAAAATTCCTGCATTTGATCCAATCGATGACACAATCGATCTAATCCAGAAGCTATGGCCGCGGAAGCGGTGACGTTTCGTGACGCTGTTGGAAATGTTGAGGTGCTGGACGAAATTCCGTTGCCTGATAGCCAACCATGCATCGAGGCTCAACCAATTCCTTTGATGTATCGGGCAAATTTCGATACAAATTTTGAGGATAAAGGTGGATTTATTACTGGTGTAGCCAAGTATAGTGAAGAGGCCAGTCGTCATGCGGAATTGGTGAGTCAAATTTGTATTTTTCACTGTTGCACCAGTACCTAAATCGTTAAGAATTCCATAATCTTTCAGTTTGCAGGTTTTCCTAGGTTCCACCTTTTTATGTTCACATTGTCTGTTTAAAAAAAGAAAGTTGTGCAGGCAAATTGCAAGCCTGATTATTTTAAAAATTTTCCTGTACTGTAACAGATTCCACATTGCATTGGAACAGATTTAGCTTGCTTTTGACAGATTTTGAATTCCGTTTTTTTTCCTGCAGCGGATCACTCATTTCATTTTATAAACCGTTTTCAACTTTATGCTGCCTCATATTCTGTACTTTTAGAACGAATTATTGAAAGAAGGCGAACAGCATGCCGTCAATTTGTACACTTGGCGATGTTGCAGCCGAGCTGTGCCCATGGTACGCATTTTTTTCTTTTCTGTCCTTGAAAATCTGGCTCCCCCCCCCCCCCTCCGCCTGGATCTTCCTGAAGAGAAGGAAGGCGGGGAGTAAAAAGAGGGTCGAAAATCTTGAGTTCCTTTAATTTCCCAGGCAAAATCCAATGAGCAACCGAATCGTGGCGAAATCTACGAAAAAATCGTGGAAGTACTTCATCCCGAAGTCAACAAGCTTCTTCAATTTATGCATTTCCAGGTATGACTTTATTCTTTATATTATTTTACAAAATTTGAATCTAAATTTTTAAAACAGAAATCCTTGCTATTTTGTTTTTAAAAGTGTTTTATCTTTTTGCAGGGAAAAGCAATCAAGCGATTTTGCGAGGAAGTAAAACGACTCTGTCATGTCGAAAAGAGAAAGGATTTTGTTAGCGAAGCGTATTTACTAACTTTGGGAAAATTCATCAATATGTTCGCTGTTTTGGATGAATTGAAAAACATGAAGGCATCGATCAAAAATGATTATTCTACTTATCGAAGGTTTGTGTTTTTTCTAGAGCATTTTTGATCACTTTACACTGCCATTTTTTGGTTTTCAGGGCCGCTCAATTTCTTCCATTTATGGCCGACAATCAAACTCTGCAAGAATCTCAAAATCTGTCCATGTTTTTGGCCACACAAAATAAAATCAAGGAAACCTTGCGTGCACAATTGAAGGATATCGAAAGTTATGAAGAGCTATTGACCGATGTGGTCAGTATTTGCCTTTACTTTTTCGAAACGCAGATGTATGTTACACCGGCCGAAAAACACATGTTGGTCAAGGTATGTTAGACATTTTTTCTTCAGTATTCAGGGATAATTTTAGAGGCTTGATTTTGCGAATATTAATGATTTTAGGTTTTAAAAAATCCAAAAAAGCATGCCTTAAAAAGTTAGCTGTTTTAGGTCTTGGCATTTGGTCTTTACCTTATCGATGGTACAACTGGAAATATTGCCAGGCTTGAACAAAAGAAACGTTTGCATCTTGGCAAGTTGGATCGTGTTTTTAAGGTCAGCTAATCTAATTCTGTTCGTAAATAGTTGATTAAAATTGTATTTTTCAGCAACTGGAAGTGGTTCCATTATTCGGCGACATGCAAGTGACCCCGTTCGCATTCGTCAAGAAATCACCATCCTATGATGCCAGCAAGTGGCCATTGGCGTCGGTCGAGGGTACCTTTTGCCCGATCAATATTGTGGAACGATTGAGACCGATTCGTGAGCAACATACCGAATTCGTGACTCATTTATCTCGGATCCATAATGAGGTAAGAGTGGAGTTCTGGCTAGCTGGGCGTGGTTGAGTAGAGGATGGGCGTTTCAATGTTTAAGATGGCCGTGTACGAAAAAGATGGCCCCAGAAGCGATGCGGAGAACAGAGAGCTGACTGAATTGGCTCTGCGAGGTCTCCAGCTGCTCTCTTCTTGGACATCCGATGTTATCGAAGTGGTAAGTCAGTTTGGCTTGGATGATCGATTAGTGGGAAGTGATAGATTTTGTTTGAAGTACGCGTGGAAACTGCTGCACCCGATTGATCATCGACAAAATCCGAATTGTCCGCAGACGGCAGAGGAATATGAACGGGTATGTGTGATGTAGTGAATGGTGGAAGGTGACCAACGACTTTGGTTTTAGGCTACGTTGTACAATTATTCCGTGGAGGAGAAGGCCGCATTGATTGAGGTAAGGTAGAATTGAATTTTTGATGGTCCTGTTAGGTTTAGCCAAGCAGTGCTAAGTGGGGTAGGCTCGTTATTTGGTATAAACCACGCCCTGGGGTGAATTCGAACTCTCCCAAACGTACTGTACACAGCGTGAGAGGCATGCCGGACTCAGCCCCTTTTTTAAATCTGCAATATGGTTCCAAAGCAAACTTGCCAGGCTCTCAGAAGCTACCTGCAGTGACCACAGGTTGCGGCATAAGTTTCTGCATATTCACTCTGCATTCAATTTGCATTTTTAGGTTATTTCAATGGTCAAAGGTTTAGAGATGCTTTTGGGGAAAATGGAAGGCGAATTCAATCAAGCTATTCGTCGAAATGTCTACGCCGAGTTGCAAGATTTCGTCCAGCTGTCATTAAAAGAGCCGTTGAAGAAAGCTATCAAAAATAAGAAGGAAGTGCTGCGAAGGTAAACTACTCTCAGTCTTCCCATGTAAAGAGTGATGAATGGTTTTGTTTTAGTATTATTCAATCGATTCGCGACACAGCCGCCGATTATCCGATCGGGTACGACCCAGCTGAGGAGTTGCATGCAAAGAGTCGGAAGGATCACCACGATAGTGCTGGCGATGTGAGGCCGAATAGGAGACCAGTTCCGCCGTCGAGTACTCAGGTACGTTGTCTTGGTTTAGTTGATAAGAGTGGCACTGGCGTGGTGATGGGGGCGATACGGTACCGCGTCCAAGATCGCCCAAATCCAAGGCTCGCTCGTACCATAGCTGTCCAGTAAGCCTTTACTTTCTGGGTGGATCGTTGGTTGTGGGGTTTTTCCCGCATTGCTTGAGGCAGTACAGTAACACGCGGACCAGTAGGCCGCAGTTCTATCCAGCTGGGGCTGGCAGGTTACTAACCCTGTTCGTAGAGAGGGAACCTGTCTGTAGTAAGCGCGTCGCTGGCCTTGCGACCCTGGCTCGCTTTTAGTACGGACAAGTAGTGAACGCTGGACGAGGAGAAACAGGAAACTGGTCCACTAACGCCCGTCAGGAAAGACCCTCCCTTCTCGCCTAGTATCATCCTTGGACGCCGGTGCTGGCGAGGCACAGGATGCCCTCGTGTGGAGGTGCTCCTAGTGGAGACACACAGAGGAAAGCTGCCCTGTGAGCTGGTCACCTCACGGCATCGCTTATGACATGACTGCTGGTCGACTGGACAAGACGGGTTGCAACTCTCGTGGGGGGAATTGGGATCGCCAGTGGGTCGTGCAGATAGTTCCGAATTAATTTCTTTGTTTCAGCTGTACATGGTCCGAACGATGTTGGAATCGTTGTTGTTCGATCGGAGCGGAGGCAAGAAGACTGTGCGCAAAGAAATTGATGGACAACACTTGGCAAATATTGAACAATTTTTGCGCGCATCCCATTTTTGGTCATCGTTATTGACTTTTGGAGGTGAGTTGACCGATTCTAAGTGCTTTTTTGATTACAAGTACCAAAATCTGATGTCTTTCTTTCAGAAATATTGGAGACATGTTGCGATTTATCGCAGCTTTGGTTTCGTGAATTCTATCTTGAAATGACGATGGGACAACGTATTCAGGTGAGTGATTTTTTTCTTATACAGACCTAGCTGGCAGAAAGATTAGCTTTAAAGGGTTGATTTTTAATAAACTCTCAACTCTTTTTTTAGTTTCCGATTGAAATGTCGATGCCTTGGATTTTGACGGATCATATTTTGCAAACGAAAGATCCAGCTTTGATGGAGTAAGATATTTTTTGTCGTTGGATTTTGGCTATAGACAATTTTGGATTTCAGATGTGTTTTGTACCAGTTGGATTTGTACAATGATAGCGCTCGTTATGCTTTGACGAAGCTGCGAAAACAGTTTCTCTACGACGAAGTGGAAGCGGAAGTGAATTTGTGTTTTGACCAGTTCGTATACAAACTATCGGATCAGATATTGGGTCATTATAAACAGCTGGCTAGTGGGTAAGACATTAATTTTTGTCTGGTTTCTTATCAAAATGAGAAAAGAAAGTGGTCTTTTTTAGCATATTGCTCGATAAACGATTCAAGAGCGAATGTGCCACTGTGGGAATCAATTTGCGTATACCGCCATGTACTCGTTACTTGACGCTGCTGAAGCAGAGGCATGTGCAGGTGAGTTGGATTGTGTGTGGGGAAGGATGGAGGAATGGTGGATGGGGCGTGGAGGAATATGGGAGTTTTATTGCAGCTTTTGGGTCGTTCGATCGATTTGAATCGTCTGATTACTCAGAGGATTAATGTGGCCTTATTGAAATCGCTAGATTTAGCCATATGTCGATTCGAGGCCGGCGATTTAACAGAAATTGTGGTAAGTTGTTGGTGGAGTGTCGGAATTGATGTGGTTTGTAGATTATTGGTTGAGAGTACGTTGGGGAGAACATCATTACACAACTTTTGGGGGAGGATCATGTCATGTCATACTTTATCCCCCGCTACTACTAATCAGGGGACAGCTCCCTTACACGACCCCGCCACAAGTCGCTGATTAGCAGTATCCTCTCACCCAGCACCACTTTTCGTGTACCGGCAATTCAATCTGAGACGCGAGTCCGGCGGTTAGGCCTGCGAATCGCCATCAGACCTACTCGTGCAAGACCGAAACAACGTCGGACTTTCGGCTATGCAATCATCAACGAGAACTACGCTATCGTCCTTCGGCGTCTAAAACAACGCTATGATCAGCCAGATCTTATCATCCGAGAACACGCCATCGCTATCAATGAACTCCCAGTCGCGCACACGATTAAATATGTCCCAGTAATCTTAAACAAATTCGAAACACATTTGCGGTCAATGGGAGCCCTTGGAAGGGCCGTCGACAACGCGTGGGTCGACATCTTCTACTCCAAGTTGCCAATCGAGTTTTAAAGGAGGCTGCAGGAGAAAACGGGAAAGAAGGCATGGAAAACCGATGAGTTTCTAGAGGCGACTCGTCAAATCGCCGAAATCCGCTGCTATAGCCCGACTCATAATGACCGCTCTCATGTCGAAAGAAAAGAAAAACCTCAAAGCGAGGATCAAAATCGCAAAGTCGAGAAATCTGCTCCTTATCGTCGTACAATGGAGACGTTGCTGGTCCACTCGAAGAAAGTCCCAAACTGCGCCTTCTGCGAGGAAAAGCACTACTCGGATGAGTGCACAAAGTTCAAAACGGAAGATGAACGCCGCACCCGGTTGAGAAATCGCTGTTTCATATGTCTTCGGTCGAATCATCTCGCCAAGGATTGCAAAGAGAAGCAAAAACCCTGTCGCTACTGCAAATGGGAAAATCCAGAAATCCGAAAGCATCATTCCGCCTTGTGCCCGGCCAAAGGCAAATCGACACCTCTTGAGGAAAACGCAAAACCAGAAGGAATCGCTCTATTTGCAAATACCAAACGGTCATTCTTGCAGACTGCGGTTGTAAACGCTTATCAGTTCCCAAGGAATAAAACGCCCAGGCAGAAGGTCAATCTTGTCATCGATCTAGGATCGACAGATACGTACATACGCGAAGCCATCGCTGGCCAGTTACAATTGAAAGAGCTCAAACGCGAGAAGATTTGGGTTGGAAGGTTCCAATCGAAACCTGTCTGCAATCCATAGCCAAACACTATGCAATCATAATGTTTTTGCCCAGGCGGGAGTCGAACTCTTTCTTGTAATTGCGAACATGGCAAGAGAGGCAGACGCCGTAACGTACTAGGCTATGGCCACTCCCCCGGATCTGTATTCCCTAGTAATTTGTTTCAACTGTTTTCAGGAACTGGAAGGCCTTATTTCGGTCAATAAACTCTGTCATCGAATGTTGCGGGAACATCTTCCAGGCTTATCGGATTTTAAGGACATGCTGTTGGAAGCGAATCATCAAGTTTCGGCTCCTTACGGCCGAATTACCCTGCACCTGTTCTGGGAACTGAATTATGACTTTTTACCAAACTATTGTTTCAATGCGTCGACGAATAGGTAACGGAGATCATTGGCGGTTTTTGTAATTTTTTTGTCAAAGTGGATTAATGTTGCAGGTTTGTCAAGAATAAATACGTGGTGCAAAATGTGCAACGAGACAAGCCGCCCTTGGGGAGTCATCACTATTTTTGGGGAGACAAGGTAAGGAAGGGGTTTTTAATTTAAAAAAGGTCGAGGAAATTGATTTTTTTATTTTAGTCTTTGAACACGGCGTTTGGAAATATCTTTTCGATGTACACCGGATTTGTGGGTGCCCCGCATTTCAGGTAGGTCTTTTGAGGGTGTCCGCAGGGGTTGGATGTAATTTGTTGTTGATTTGTAGATGTATCGTGAAACTGCTGCGTTATCAAGGAATCGCAGTTGTTTTGGTGGAATTGTTAAAAATTTGCCAGAATTTGGTAAGAATTATTAAAATTTTCTTTTTGAACTTGATTTTGAAGACTAGTTTTGAAATATTTTAGTTGCAAGGGTCGATAATGCAGCAATTGAGAGCCTTGGTAATGCCGCCAGTTTGCAAGCTACCACGTTACGACTATGGATCTCTGGGTAAGATAAGATGGCGTCCGGTGTTGTGTGTGGGGATAATTAATTGAAGACCCGCCCGTTTGATTTCAGGCATTTTGGAGTATTATGCCGATCGATTGAAAGGCGTGATCACCAGTTCGACCTTGCGTACAGATACGATGCAGTGCTTTCGAGAATTGGGCAATTCCATTCTGTTTTGTTTGTTGATTGAACAAGCTTTGGTGAGTTCCCGGGCATTGCTGTTCCAACAAAATGAGCCCGTCGCTGTAGTCTCACCCTGTGCCGAGATATTGATCGAGTTATGTGCAGCGGTAGACCCATGAAAGGCTGGGGGGAGGGGGCAAGCGGTTCAGTTTTAGGACAAATGTTTGACGTTGGCGGGCACGAAATCCCTACCCTGACTGCGACTTGACGGAATCGAGACCAACAACGACGGACGGGAATGGGACGGGGTGGGTGGGCGGGCCTAAAAGTGGTCGTTGCCGTGTGGAAAGATCCCCCATTTTAAAGGGATTGTGGCACGTCCTGTTTCAGAGCCAAGAAGAGGTTGTCGATCTTCTGCACGCTGCTCCATTTCAAAACGTTATTCCACGTCCTTTTTGCAAAGGTTCACTTTTATATCTTGAAGTTTTAGTAACTGGTAAGAAAGCGATTTGATTTGTAGAAGGCGAAAAAGCTGAGCAAAAAATTATGAAGCGGTTGGAGCAGAAATATGCAAAGTTACACGTGACGAACGTGATTGAGCGTCTGGGAAATACGAAGGTATGGTTTATGGCAGTTGGTAGTTTTGCAACCAGCTTAAATGAGCGACTCAAAAGGAGGATCTATAAAGGCCGCCCACTCTCCGACCGCACCATTTATTTGCGAACCCCCTCTCTCCCTAGGCTGCGGTCGACCTTTATGGATGGTCCCAAAGCAAAAGATGGCTGTCCAAAAACATGATCTCTGCTGCAGTGGAAGAGTACTGCGGGACCTGAAGGCCACCAGGCCAGACATATCTGCTTGGTCTAACAAGACACGCCAAATCCTAATCCATGGGCAGATAAAGGTCTTTTCCTAACTCTAAGCCTTTGGCTTGGGACTTTGTTTTTTTCGACTGACTGAAAATACCGACATACAGTAACTATTTGAGGTGATTTTGCTGTTTTCGTTTTAGCAAGCAGCGATCGCGAAGGAGAGCGATCTTCTGACCAAAGAGCGTTTGTGCTGCGGACTGTCTCTTTTCGAAGTCATCCTGAGTCGCATACAAGGTTATTTGAACGACTCGTTTTGGACTGGGCAGCCGCCACAGAACGGAGTAATCAACATCGACGACTGCAGCGAGTTCCATCGTTATTGGTCGGCAATTCAATTCGTATTTTGCATGCCGGCTGGGGAGAACGAATTGACTGTAGAGTAAGTGGGTTGGACGGTTAAGAGACTCCATGTGGAACGGATAGTGGCTTACGTTAAGTGCAAGCTGATGTGCCATTGTATGAAAATGGCCAATGGGTACGGCTAGGATAGTTTCGTACCTGTGCAGGACCCGATGTGGCTGCCTTCAGCATGCGCCTTGTGCCGTGCAGTTTTGCCTGCATCTGAGGACCCTGGAGATCCACGTGTGCATGCTGTAGGCTGAATGACTCCGCTTCTCTTTGGGCGTCATATCAGTCTGACGTAGAAACAGGTCGCAGATGCTCGATGTGTGCTTACCATTTCAGGCAAGTCTACGGCGAGGGGCTGCAGTGGGCTGGATGCACGATCATCGCCCTCTTGAAGCAGCAACGGCGTTTCGAGGCCTTGGACTTTTGTTATCACGTACTTCGCGTCCAACGGATTGATGGCAAGGAAGGAGTGGCCAAGGGGATTGGGGTAAGAATTGGTTTGCTATTATTACGCACTAGTACTGTATGATCGTTCCGCTTTCAGCAACTTAGCCGCATGGTGGAACGATCGAGACGTTTCCAGATGTTGAATGGGCAAATTTTCGGGGTTTTGAACAAGTACTTGCGTTCGAGCGAGTCGGGCGAGGGTGGGGTGATGCCTGTCGAGCATGTCAGGTGCTTCCAGCCACCCATGCATCAATCGTTGGCTTCTTCGTTGCAGTGAAGTGCAGGCTATGTTATCGGGTGTGATTATGGTTCAGCTATTGTCTAGGTGCGAGTTAATTGGTTTGTAAGTTATCCTATTTGATTATTCTGATGATCAGTGCAGTGGCAATAAGTAAACATGTTGTACATGGGGCAGTGATGACTGGTCGATCAGGTTTGTGCCTGGTGTGTATTTGAGTGGTAAAATTAGAGGTGGGTAATACAAGTGATTGATTACAGGTGATCGGCATTGTTCGAAAATGCAAGAAGATATTTATGAGACGTCGGATTTGCCTGAGAGTGATCAAGTGCAGGCGAGAGAGGTGAGTGGTAGGTTAGAGAAAGCGTGGCGGGGGGGGGGGGGATGCGTGAACTTGACTGTCATCGTCTTGTAGCCCATCCTGTTCAAGGTCTAACCAGTGACACTGTTGGATAGGTGCCTGTGTTTCTGATAGTCTGCATTTAACTCTTGGAGGCTGCGGTAAACCAGGTGCAAAGTTTTCCCAAATGTAGTTGCCGGGTCCCTGTCGTAGCTGATGGTTTTGAGGGGATAATGGCGGATGAGGAGCTGTTGTCATGTGTCAGTTCTACACAGCTTACATACTGAATACTGATGCCTGCAATTCAAGCGCTATGTTGGATGCGATTTGTTGTGAGGCAGTGTTCATTCTTTCCAGGAAACCTTTGATAGCGAACACATCGAGAAGACTCGTTTGAATGTTTCTAGTGCGTACGAGGCGTTTAAAGGCAAACATTTGGACACTGATGGAGTTGGTAAGCATTGTTTTACCACACTTATTTTTCTGCCGCCTGTCACTGCTTGCTGTTGTGATAACTACTGTACAGTGGGACAATGTAACCGCACTGCCCGGCCGGTGGGTTTAGTGCTTCCAGCTTTGTCGCTGCACTAGCCAGCTGGTGCAGGCACGGCACCGTGCTTTGCTGAGAAAGAGAGATGCGGTTTCCTTCTCTGGGTAGAGCAACGTGGTCGTCGCTTCTTCTGGGGATGGGAGGAAGGTAATCCTGCCGCCTGGTGGTCCATGGCGAGTGAGAGGATTATCGATCTTAAGTGACTGGGAAAGTCAACCCATCTGGTTGATGTTTCAGTCGCAGATGTATTCCCAGACCTGCCTTCCTCCAATCGGAGTTTTTGACCCGTTGATTTTGTCTTCCACATTCTGTCTTACCCCTGCTGGGCGTGGTTACAAGCAACCTTTTCCTGAACCAGCGACTGAGGGACTTATCGTCACTGATGCTTGCTTACTGATCATAATCCAGTAGTTATAGTTTATTTTGAAATTGAGATTTTAGATTCCTCGTTTTTAGATTTCTCCGATTCCGCTGGTCCGCAGTGGCGTCGAGGTTATGGAGCTGGTCGATTTGTTGTGGAATTGGTAAGATGTGTTTTGGGGTTTGTAGACGAATGGATGGGTCACACTTACGTATGAGCCCCAAGACCTCTGTGCTATGAATGTGTGTCGCGACACCATCTTTTTCTCACCGCAGTCTTCACGAAATATGAGCGAACCCGAAACGCCACTTCAACAATTCAATCGTCTTCAGCATGAGATTATGGAATTGTCAGAGAAAGTGCGGGATGTTCGGGTGAGTGAGGGTTGTGCTTGGCCACGGTGTCTGAAAAGACATGAGTCCTTTCTTAGCAAAAAGCTGAGTCAGATGCTGCCGCGGAGAAAGCAGCAGGCGAACTAACTGTGAGCGATGTGACTCATTTGCAACAGCAATTGAAACAATTGCAAATCGAGCAAATTATTGGCCAAAAGGCATCCGTAAATTTGGCTGATCCACATGCGGCTGTGGCTAAGTAAGTCATTTGAGATTTCATGAAAGATTTTTTTTGAAAATTGTTAAAATTTTGCAGAAATATCGCCGACGCACTGACGAAAATCAAAACTTCGAAGGAAGGAGGTGCCAAGTCAGGCAAGCCCACCGGACCGTCCGGACATGTGACCTATGAATTGTACGCCCATCCAGATCAATCGCAAAACGCTCAACAGAATAAAGCTGTCGAATTGGACTCCCGGTTGGCCAGGTTGGAACAAGCTCTAGGTGCTGACCCGGCCAAGCTAGTAAGAGGACGTTGTCTCACGTGAGGCAGCTTTTTTATCATATTGATTTGGCCAGGATTGCAGATCTACTGTATCATAACTGCGACGGCTCGCCTTCCTGGCTTCTATCAGGGGCTGGCAGGCAAACATGACTTTTCTATTCTTCATGTCATGTTCATGTTCATGTTTTACCACATCACCAAACGCGTATGCGCACGAAAGGGTGAAGGGATACATTTTACGCGAAATGATTTACCGGCCCGCGAGTCGAACACTCACCCTCTGTTCACTGCCAAGTTTTTTTAGGCTGCTCTGGCTAGTGGTACTCAAGGAAAATCGATTGTTGTAAGTCTCACTTGACTGATCCATGGTCACCCTGGTCAAAAGATGGTTATTTTTTCAGGATGTCGTCGAGGGCTTGGAACAGCGGTTACAGCTTCTCGATTTGAATAACTTGGAGTTGGTGGAAGGACGTTTGGTGGTGTTATCGCAGAAATTGATTGGACTTTCCGAAAAGAAGCCTGTGTTGGATGCTGAACAAGCTGCAAAAGTAGTTTTCTGATGAAATATGATTTGCAGGTTGGTAGTTTAGGGAAGACTATTTGAATTTTAGGTGAATGAATTGTACGATATGCTAAAACGTTGGGACACGTATTGCGCCTCCTTACCGCTGTTGGTGCAACGAATGCAGGCCTTGAAGGACATTCATGAACAAGGTATTCCATTTTGGGTGATCTCTTAGAAAGAGATAATTTGTAAGAATACTACGTATCTTGAATGATCTTTTGTTGTAGCATTGCAATTTAGTCAGTCGTTGACTCATTTGGATGGTGTTCAGCAAGAGATTGCCAAGACATTGGATGCTGATGGGACATTGTTGAATGAAGTCAGTTTTCGAAAAATGATCAGTTCTTGCTGCCAGTTTTATATAATCGAACTTTTAGGTCAAGTCTACACTTCAGCAGAATTTAGACATAATTCGAGCCAATTGCGATAATATTGAGAAACGTTTGAAAACGTTGGGGAAATGAGAAAAGGTTTGTTATTTAGAAGGGCCATTTTTTACCAGCTATTATTTTTGGATGAGCTAATGTGGCTTGTAAGAGTTTTTCGCTTTTGTGTGCGCAAAGCCAATGTGAAGTGGAAGTCATTTAAAAATGGTGTGGATGAACGAACGTTTAAAAACACGCAGTTATGGCTGACGAATTGTAAAATAAAGTGCTGTTAATGGGTTCAAAGTAAAGTGAAGAGGATTTTTATGAGTTTTATAATTGTCGCCTTTTAAAATGCCTGCAAATAGGAAACTATACACATGAAAATGCCCATTAAAAAAGCTTTCGAATTTTTTTCTGCTGTAAAAGAAAGTTTCTCTTTGAGAGTTGGCGGAAACTTGACTGACGGTGAAAAAAATTTTTGCGCCAACTGTGGTACGGTAACTATTTGATGTTAAAAAAGTGACATTTCTACAGTTTGACAGTTTTTTACATTTTTGAACAATACTTTTTCCGTTAGTAGTCTCTTTTTAGGCGCGACGCCAGCGCCTAAAACACTAAACCGCAGACTTGGGTGATATCCATCCAATTGGCTAAAAAAATTTTGTTTTTTGAAGTTTTTAGGAAGTTTTAGCAGCAAAGCTTTGGCGGAGAGAAAATGCACACTTTGGTTCACTTTCTTGCCCTAATCGCCCACACATTCGGGAAGGCGACCCTTACTGAAAAAACCATCAGTTTCGAACTACTTGAAAATGACTTGGATTGGCCTTTGCCCGATTTATTCGACCCCGGTCAACTGATGTATCATGGCGTCCATTGCTACATGCAAATGCAAGATTTCAAACAAAGTGATCGAGTGGCCGTCCAACATCGACGCCATTGTCGGCAATCGATTGCAAGGGCGCTTCATTTCTTGGAAAAGGATCGTCAATTCCACAAAAGTAGTCCTTGGGTTTGTGATTTGCTGGAAACGTTTCGTCAAATGTCCAAAGCCCATTATCAGACTTTTGATGTATTCGATTATTACCAAGTACCAGAACCGGGGTTTTTGTCAGCAAAGTTGCGAGCGAAGTTGTTGAAAAAGTCGGAAATACCAAATCCGATCGCTCAAGCTAAAGATCAATATCACGCCTATGTGATATTGGCCACGCGAAGTTTTGCCGCTTTATTGAATAAAAACGAAACTGGGCCGGGATCGATAAATGAAATGGAGCAAAAATATTTACAGCAATTGGAGAGCGATTACGCGGTTGGATTTCAAGCGTTGGCTGTTTATTGCAGAGTGGGAGGAAAAATCGAGGAAATCAAGAAGGCCTTGAGTAAATCGGCGAGTGTGGATAAGGATCGGGTTGAGGGGACTGTGCAGGGACCGTGATGGGGGCCAACCTACAGTAGTGCACAAGAATATTAAAAAGATTTTGCACACATAGACTGGTCAGAATAGTCAGAGGTCTCTTGACAGAGTGTTGTAATATTCTTAGGTCTAAAGGGAATATTCGAGAGGAATGCTTTTGTGGAGGTGGGGATTTAAAACTCAAATCAAACCTGTACATTGCAAGCAAGCATGAAGCTCTCACAACGAACCATTTCACAGCTCTCGTACAATGCAAGGTTTTAATCATGTCATGTCATATTTTATCCATAGCCAAGCACCATACAGCGCACTCGAGGGCTAAGGGACACACATTTGACAATCATTTTGTGTGGAGTCGAACACTGCCCTCTAAGTGCGCACCCAGCGTGAGAGGCAGACACCTTAACCCGCAAGGCTACGACCCCGGTGAAATTTTATTTCATTTTTTCACGTTTTCGAATCTTTTTTACTTTTTTTTTAATTTTCCGAAAATTTTTCCATTTTTTTTACCTCCACAATTTCCTCAATATTTTTTCACACACGTATGACATTTAAGAGAGACGCATTAACACATCCTACAAACCGTGACATAGCTGAGCTCTGAGCAAATGGCGAAATGATTCAGACCGGCGGCAAAATAAATTTAAGGCAAGATAAAATAGCATGTTGTCGTCTTTAAAGCAAAAAATACCCACAAATGTAGTTTGATAGAATCTTGTCTGAGCATGACGGAGCAGAGCACCAGGAGGAGAACACTCGTAATATAAAAGATCATCCAATAATCCAAAATGTTGTAAAATCAATGTAGATGTTTAATTGTTAAAGCTAGCCTGGTCAAAAGAACGTCGGTAAAAAAATGTTTGTCGATACATAGCGTCAATGGGCAGTCGAAGAAAGCAAAAATGTACAAACTCACACTCACAAGGGAGCATCGCCAACCGTTAAGTCGACTTTGAGAAACCAAAAATTGTAATGTGTTCCTCGGTGCAAAAGAAAGCTATGTGCAAAATATTAGAGGCGTCTGGCCAACTGGTCAGTTGTGGTCAGCGTCCAAAGTCCCGAATTTTTGTGAGTTAACGAAGCTAAGCGTTTCCAAACTAGATTTTTGGGTTCAGAGTTCCGAGTTTAAGCTTCCAACACTCGGGTTTGGGGTTTGTTTCTGAGAAAACCCCAAAAAATCCAGCAGAATTTGAAAATTTCACTGCACTCTTCGCGCTGACCAGAACTGACTACTGTAGTTGGCCAAACGCCTTTAATACTTTGCATAGAGCTCTCTTTTGCACCTAGGAACATGTCACAATTTTTGGTTTTGCAAAATTCGACTTGACGGTTGGCGATGTTCCCTTGTCAGACATTTTTCTTTCATATTTTCTACAATTGTCACACTGCATCTTTAATCATAATGTCATAATCAATTCAAACAATAGGGCTGCCACTTTTAAAACTACCTAACGGTCGGCCAAACGAAATGCGCTCGATTCATGTCCAGAGTTCTGCCGACGTAATGAGGGCCTCCTGAACCTCCTGGTCGACCATCGCCATTTCCACCATCAGATCCAACGGCACCTCCTCCTCCAAGCACCGAGTCTTCACGGATAGCAGTTTCCAGCACGTCTCTCGTTATCTGCATGGTATTCTGCAGCAGATTTTCCGCACTGACGATGATTCGACGAAGACTCCACTCATACGATTCTCTTTGCAGTTGTTGTCCGTGTGTATTTCGCCAGGTGCTGTAGATCATGCAAGTGATGGCGACGCCGAGCAGTTGATTCGACTTTTCCTTCAACAGAAATATGCAATTTTCGTTGCGAGTTGGTATCAAACTGGCTGTACGGCCATTAATGTTGAGAGAAAAGCGATGGAAGCTTTGTGCAAAAAAGTCGAGCCTTCTAGAGACTTGAAAATGGTTGTTTACTGCAAAAGATAATACGTTTTAATCATTGGCAGGCATTCTTTTCGCAGACCAACTTTTTTTATCACTTACAAGATGTTTTATATCAGCGAAGGATAAGAATGACAAACAAGAGAACAGCTTCTTTAATAACCGATGATTTAGAGCATCTTAAACCGATCACTGGAAAAATCTCATCATCGATTAAACTCACTGTTTTTTGTGATTAAACTTCCCTTCAGTCTTCACTCGCTTTTGAACACCTGAAAAGATTTATCGTAGCTTTGCGAAAATGCTTATTGACAATTAGAGCGATATAAAAATCTGACACGTTCGATACTTGAATAATCGCATCCAATATGGGGGAAGCAGCGTCGATATAGCCGCATACAATAAACCACTCGGGCCAGATATAGATCATATAGAGAAAAGAGGCCTCGGCCATTGTGGCGATTGCCGCAAAAAACGATTGAGTAATTGCCAAAAGTAATAAAGTTTTTTCTCGTTGTTTTCGTATTCGTTCTTTTTTCAAATCATTTGGTGCTTGAAATATTTTCTTATTTTGTTTTTTATAACAGTATATCATAATTATATTGCATATTATCAAAGCTAATAAACCGAGAGTGCGTAGAATATTGCGAATATGAGCCGAGACATTGGCGAATATTGAAGAAGAAAATTCAAGATCATAATCACGTTTATATTTCCCATTTTCTAAAATTAAAGTCATCCGAAAACAATCGAATACGCTTGTGGTAATGCTTATAATGATACAAGTGGCATAGGCCCATTTTTGATGCAGTTGATGATTAAAAGATTTGTATCTCAGTGGCAAGGCTAAGGCCAACGCTCGATCGATCGATAAAGCCAATGATGCGAAAAGTGAAGTACTAGCAGCCATTTGCATTATGGCCACGACTAAATGTGCCGAATACCACATCAGAGAATACGAATTTGTAAACCATAAAACGCTAGATTTCTTATCAGACCAATGAAAATATACATAAATTAGGGCATCGACGGAAAGAACATAAATTAGCTCGCTTAACGTGCAAAATATTTGATATCCGTAAGCTTTTTCTTGTTTTGCTTGTTTGTAGAAAATGTATAAAGGGATGAGATGACAAAGTAGACCCAAAATGAAATGTATGGGCGGCATAATAAAATAGGAAATATATTCAGCTTGGTCCACCATACGCCAATATGCCTCGCCCAAGTTGCAAGTGTCGTTCGTGGCTGACATTGTAAGTCGCAGGACGTAGCTCTCCAGCCAGACTCAACCTTTCCTTTCCAACGAGGAACAAGCACTGACCTGCAAGCCTTGATCGTGAGAAGGGGACTAACGAAGATAGACTTTTCGTCGCAGTCAGTCCAGTTAATTGATCTCTGAGGGGCCCTGGAACACTTTCTAGCACTATCCTGAGGAATTCATGATTAGTCGTGACGAATCTGGCTAATAAGTTCATTACAGGGACCACAAGCGCCTTGTTCTGGCAGTGAATTCATAATGGCAAAGGGCCTTCCTTCTCGTGGGACAAAAGGATAAATTTGGTGATGGAAAGTTCTGACATTCAAGCTCTATATTGTCACGCGTGGATCGATAAGTGTAGATAAGCAAGTGGTTATCTCCCCGTAGTAGATTACAAAATGTGGAAAGTATCTTCTAGGCGTGTTTGCCTAGTCAGATTCAGAATATTACAACCAAGAAATCCATAAAGCGTTTGATTCAGCGATGGATCGCTAAACAGAGTTCGGCATAGACTAATTGAAAGCTTACTAGTTAAAAGTGGGTTTATCCCTCAGAGATGGGATTTGTTGCATGCGTGGAGCATTGCCTAAAGCTCGCATGGTGAGGTATTTTTGGCACGACCCATGTGTAGGGCGTGGGAGGTGATGAATGACCATTCTGTCTTCAACTATGTCGACAAGTGCGGGCGACCGCCGAACATTTTTAAGATCCAGATCAAGCATGCTAGGACGAGTGTAAACATTAGTTTAGTGAAAGCAAGATGAAACAAGAAAATGTAGATGAATGCCACAATCTGGCGCGCCAGCAGAGTTCCAACAGGAGGTTCTCCAACAACCAAGTCTACTTAAAAAACCTTTCAGCAAAGTTGGCGTCTCATCGTTGGCCATACAAACCGCTTTTTCTTAAAAATTAATCGTTTTTTGTTTTTCAAATTTTTGTGGGTGAAGCCCCGCGACCCGAGCTCCCCCCACAGGACTTCCAAACCGTTTTGTCTATAGCCGGCCAGTAGTCATGCTATGATAAGCGGGGCCGTGAGGTGTGTCCAGCTCTCACGCCAGCATCCCTCCTGTGTATCTCCTCTAGGAGCACCTCCACACGAGGGCATCCTGGACTCGACACCGACTTCCTCGCACGATAGCGGCCGGGCTCCGAACCCTGTCGGTGTTCGACAGCCGAGGCTGTCTCCCCATTTGGCTTCCGTCTATCCACTCGGAGCACCTCGATAGTACTGGGTGAGTCACCCACAGCCTGGCGTGCAAGGTCAGCGAGGGTTTATGGTTCGCAAACCGACCTTTATCACCAGGGATCGAACCCGGGACGAGTCCAGCCACTCGCTCCCCAGCAATACGGAGAGACGAATGCCGAACCGCTGAACCACCTTAGCCGCTGTTTCCCTGTAGGCTTATTCTCAAACCCATTCCAGGAGGGGCTTATTCGAGGTAATAATGTTTCAATGAGAAAGTAGACCACCCGACGCCTCATTCAAGAAAATTCGGTGAGCTGCCCCATAGGGTAATTTAGTGACCCAGGATCTACCAGTTAACCAAATCATTGGGACGAAACTTGCGGCCGCGGTGGTGCAGCGATTCGGCATTCGTCTCCCCTAATTGCTTGGGAGCGAGTGGCTGGACTCGTCCCGGGTTCGATCCCCGGTGATGGAGGTCGGTTTGCGAACCATAAACCCCTCGCTGACCTTGCACGCCAGGCCGTGGGTGGCTTACCCGGCACCGTCGAGGTGCTCCGAGTGGAGAGACGGAAGCCAAAGGAGTAGACAGTCTCGGCTGTCGAACACCGACAGGGTTCACAGCCCACCCGCCATCGTCCGAGGAAGTCGGTGCCTGGTCCAGGATGCCCACGCGTGGAGGTGCTCCTAGTGGAGACGCGCAGAGGGACGCTGCCGTGAGAGCTGGTCACCTCACGGCCTCGCTTATCATATCATGACTGCTGGCCGGCTATAGGCAAAACGGGTTGGAAGGCCCGTGGGGAGCTGGGGCGGCGCGGGCCCCAAGCCGCAAAATTTAAAAAAAAAATTGGGACGAAACTTGGTGGGTACTTCGTACACCCATCCAAAGTAAGCATGGCAAACAAGCTAATCTTGAAGAGGAGCGGGGAACAACATGGAGTAGCATAGTTTGATTACGATATTTCCATATTCATGCTAATGTCTTACCATATCACCAAACCCGGATACCCTCACTGGGGGGGGGGGGGGGGGATCACTCACAAAAACGGTTACCTGGCCCGTAGTCGAACCATGGCAACTACCGAGCTAATAATATTTTAAAGCTGTGACGAGCTGCTTGTACCTTGGTACATGCTAAATGCGTTCCAGAGTCGAATAAAGCTGTAGATTCTGTTTTCCATCCGGCAATAAAAGGTTAAACAGTGGAAAGTACATGTGCAACTCGCATCAATTGATGAAGGTTCTGGGTTACTTGACATTTTGAATTTGAATCACGTCACGTCAATCGCTTTTTAAACACGCGCCATAGATACTGTTTGCATATTAGTTCTCTATAGTCAGAGATACGTGTACGCACAGACACTGAATACCTGTTGGCTATTTTGCATGATGTTTTGTTTTCTATCTTGACCTAGGTTTTGATGGCGAACATGTTTATTTTCTGGCAGGTTTTCTGTGATTTTTGGAGTCATGCGAATGCTATAGGCCAGTGCTGTAGGACCTGTATGTATATAATGGCAGTGTCTTGCAGTGTGCGTCAATGTGTCGGTCTCTTTCTTCCCGACCAGTAAAGATTTCGCACGATTCTACAATGGCTCATCGATTTGACGAATCACGTCGCCGATTTTGCCCTTATTCGCGTACGATTGGTGAGCACTAATTCGCCGTGGTGTGATCGGTTTCCAGGTGGCATCTGACATCCCCTCGGCGCCAAGAATTCTTGGGGGTGTGGCTAGGGCAGTTGTCTCGGCAGGGAGGAGCCAGTGTGTCCAAGCCTGGCAGGCGCAGGAGGGAGGTGTCGCGACGGAGCGCATCGTCGATTTGTGACTTGATGTGATTCTTTCCTTTTTATGCTTAGTTCGATTTCCTGTGGCTCATTCTTCGTTTCTGTCTCTGACCATAGTGGTCGTCTGCTTATCTTTGTCCGTAAAAGACAGTGTGACGAGCTTCTCTATACTCAGTCTCTCATCGTCGGCCGACCAGAGCGGTCAATTCGCTCATCTCTCTCCTACTCTACGCTTCCACAACGCTCCTCTCGCTACAGGAGGAGTATCGATTACTCTCTCCCGCTCGCCATGGCCTACCAGGCACGAGGATTACACCAGGGCGGTATAAGGCCGTCAGGAGAGATCAGGACTCACACTTGCTTGCTTTCTCTCGATTCGTTTCCGATTGTTTTGAATTGGTGAGGAGCCGCCCGTCATATTTGTCCACCCCATTTGCGGAACTGTGGTGCGGGTCAGAAGCCAGTGCAGGTACTGTGATTAGCATGCTCTCTAGGCCCTGTGCCGGTCGCCGTTTCCCTTATTTCATACTGGAAAAGTCCAGGAGTTGACTCCAGGGCAAGTTTGTCTATGGGTAAGATTTAGGACTGTGGCGACATTGTAGTGCATCGCTGTGTCCATGAAATCCTCTGGTGCTGACTTTTGTCTTTACTGCGCCATCGACAGGGGAACTGATCGCCAGCGAGGTATCTTAGAACAAGGTGCATTTGGCCCGCAGCCAGGCTAGTGTATCTTTGCACAGAGCAGTTGCAGAAACCGAGGGGTTGACGTGAATTGGGGCCTCAGTGATCAACTCTTAAGGATAAGCCTTTCTACCAGGCTCGGGTTATAGAAGACCATGGACAACTCGCTTGTAAAATCAGCCCGAGCCCCTGTCACGTGAGTGTAGAATATCTTTCGAGCGCACACGACATCATGTATGCAATAAAACTGCAGTTGGTTGCGTCTGTGGGTCTTATATGTTGTCAGATGACATGTGCTGGTGGCCTAACAGAGTCATATCTGGTATAGATATATATTTGTCTAACTGATCCGTTCCTCACCAAATTACACTAGCCATTGTTGAAAAGTACCAATTGCATAACTATATCTGTAGTGAGGAAAAAATAGTGACTACACGAGAGGACATTAAAATCGACGATAAAAAAAAAATTTTGACACAGAATTCGGAGAAGTGAGACGTGCATAACTAACAATAAAAGATGCAAGGAAACATGGAACTAAAGAATTCTCATCAAGTCGTATGAAAGGCAATAAAAATTGGCGGTGATCTTAGCTAGCACACCCTTTTTGCTAATCCACATGTGTAATCCGATTTTTTTTATCGAACGTTTTTTTAACGTACACGACGGAATTATTGAGTCGGGTTCACTTAGGCCGCGTGTTGCATCGTACGTTGAGTATGAGTAGCGCGTTCCTTGAATTAGAAAACAATCAATTATGAATACAGTGGGCACATATTTTACACGTATTTCATACGTGAAGCATTAGGACCTATGTCAGCTCCTATGTCAGTCACTCTACGCTCTAAAATAGTAGCAGCGTTAGGAATGAAGCGCTGGAGGAGAGGATGGCGAATAGCGCAGATTCGGCCAAGAACAGTGCCAATATCGGACAGCATTGGTACCGAGTGCATGGTGATTGGGAAATGTGCACGTGTCTATCTGAGATAAGTGCCATCGTGATGATGCTTTGGTGGGCTGCCAACCAGTGGCGGACTGCCATTACCACTCTTGTAACGGATTCGTGAGCGTACCTCGGCATCCTTGTTCAATAAGATAGTTTGAATGTTGGCGCCCGTTCCCCAGTTGTGTTCACCGTCAAAGACCAATTCGTTAGGAGGATCGTGACGTCCGCCCTGGCCATGAGCCCACACCTGTGGTTCAGGGGAACAGTCAGACTGAGAATCGAGAAGGCTGGACGGGAAAGCATACTTTCACATTTCTTCCGGGTTTGATGACAACGTTATGAGGGAACGTGTAGATAATTTCACGCTTTCCATCGATTTTACGTTTCAGTTTCCATTCGCCGATATTTTCATCCTGCAAAAAGAACTTGTAGTCCGCGATGGTGGCTGCTGCAGTCAAACTTCCGCTCCGCTGGCATCTCGCTCAGCTAATGCGCACTGGCGCTGGCTGGGATGATTCAAAGTGGTTTATCGGCAGATGCACATGGTGTTATCATGCGCTGCGCTGCCCAGAGTGTTTCTTCATAATGATCGGCCCCAGCTTAACTTGCGTTAAGCAACTGCCCCAAGTGTATTCCCCTTACTTATCGTTAGATACGCTGGGAGTAAAACTGTTACGTAAAATATGAGGTCCGGGTCACATCACAGCAATTTCGACCTCCTTTTCACAATCTACCCTCCGTGTCATTTGTAGTTCTATCACTAGAAAAAGTGCCTATGGACCTATCATTACGGCCTGCTTTGCATTCCAGCGCGGTGGCTTGATAAGAGGGATAGTACTTTTGTACAAGGTCATACGCCCGATCTGTTTCAAATCCAAAATCCCCCTCATTTACATCCACAGGTCGGCCCCTAAAATGCTTTAGCCTCTGGGCTAACACGAGGATTCACATGCAGTAATTGTACTACTCACCTTGGAACGATGCGAGTTCTCCAAAATGATGAATTTTCCATCCGGATCACATTCGGAAATGGTCACATTGCCCTTGGCTGAACGTTGAAACGTTGTTCTCGTCGACACTTCGCCTCGAACATGACGCTGACTTTCTGAAAATATATCGCTTTCTACTTTATAGTCCATGAATTACGCAATGAAAATACCAGTGTCCTCTTGCTGCTGCAAACTGTGTGATTTGACCACTTGTTCAACCATTTGACGCACACCAGAACGATGCTCCTCGCTTTCCAACATTTTTCTGTAGATTGCAATTTCGGCGTCCAGGATTTGCTTGGTGTCCAGCAATGCTTGCAATTCGGCCACCAGCGCCTGGCATTCTTCGCGCATTTTGCGCAATTGGGCATCGCGATCGTTCAAGGCAGTCTCGTATTGACGTTGATCATCCTCGATTTGGTAAGTCAATTCTTGGACTTGTTTCTCCAGCATCATGTTCTAGACAAAATAAAGTGCATTTTTAGTTTGTCACAAGATGCTTCAATTTCAAAAACTTTGTTTTACCTTGCTTTCGAGATCCGCCAATTTTCCTCGCAAGTCTTGGATAAGGTTGCGCATGCGAGTGGTTTCTTCGCGTTGATAACTCGACTCCATGCCAGCTCGGGCCGTAGCGCCTTGGACTTCTTGGACCTAGAAAGAGAATTGATGTTAGGGTTTCCAACACGATTTTTGCGCGCATTTTTTAATTTTCTTGGAAAATTCCTTGCTTTATCCTTTACTCGCAAATTTTCTCCACACTTCTGCTGTTTAATGTATTCAACTTTATCTGTTGGAGCACCTCACTCGCAGACACACCTGACAAGATAATGATTGCATCTATTTGATTTTTTCCATCAAAAAGTTTGTTGCTTTAAAAATTTGGCTAGTTGATCGCCTAAATTTTGTGAGCGATCAGAAAATCGAATGTTAAGTTTTGGGGTGCAGGGCTATACGAAAATACAGATTGACAGATCGATTCCTTGGACTTGACCTGCAGGTCAAGTCCAAGAGGGACTGTTACCTTTAGCTTATACCAAGATTCCATATCAGACTTGGTCTGCTGTTGAATAATGTCGTATTCACCGCGAATATCACGAATGGCCAAAGCCAATTCATTTTTGAAGAATTCACGAGTATCGGATGGCTCGCGATGCAACAAGGCTTGCAACTCCTTCACCTCTTGGTCATGCACGCGACGTAAAAATTCCAATTCTTCCATCAAGGTTTGCACTTGATTTTGGTAATCAATACGACCAATGGTTTCTTGATCCAAATCCTAGAACATAAAAAATATTTTTTAATATAAAATCCATTCGTAATGTTTTCCCGCTAAAAATCTGTTTGAAACTTAGCTTGTGAAGCGTTGTCGAGCGGTAAATAATTTTTAAAACAAACTTACCGAACGAGCTTTTTGTAACTCGTCCCAGAATCGAGTATGGTCGCGGTTCAAACGAGTGATCTCATCCGTCAACGATTTGTAACGCTGGCGTAATAAATCAATTTCCGATTCGGTCTCGGCAACTTGGCCAGTCAACGTCGCGATCGTGTCCTTGTCATCCGAGCGCAAACGCAACGCATCATCGTATCTGCAATAATTTGTTAGATAAAATTTTATTTTATTGCATAACTATGGATTCGCGTTTACTTTGGTTTGTGGAGAGGAAGTTACGACTTGGCTATTTCTACCGTGTCACTGGGTAAATACGAATCGGGGGTATGTTTGAAGGGCTATGTCAACATTTTCTACATTAGCCATATCACAAGGACAACATCAATTTTATTGAGCGAAGTGGGCGAAGCGCAATGCGGCTTTGATAAGCTGCTTAGTGCACGAAAGCCCACTCAAATCGTCGAGTCCATCCAACTCGAGCCGCTCACGTCATTTTCGACAAATACCATTCCATTCGTCAGCAACCACTTCACGTCAACAGAAACTTTTAATTGCCTATTTTAGGGCGCGGTCTCGATTGCGCATTTTCGCCCACGCTGATAATTTTTTAAGCGATTCACAACTTAAAGACGCACCAGCCGAAGGTTTGTTCGTCCTGTCAGCTACGTGGTATGCGCCGAAAACTGTTTATCTCTAGATCAAACTACAGTAGTGAACAAGGTTGAATGGGGGTGGACGAGTTTTTGATGGTAGCATGCTCTAAGTAACAAATCATTGGCCAAATACGCAACCTCGTCTTCCGTGTCCCCGAGCAACCTGGGTCACATTGAAACTAAACGGTTCGATCAATCACAAGTGACTGGAAATAATTCAATGAGTCCAGTGCCTGTAGTGCACGCGCCATATTCGGCCATGTAGTCGATGGCGAGCAACACATCAATCATTCTCGCCCTGCCAGACTGGCCTTCTGGCAAAACTAACGCGTTGTAAATCAAATCAGTGCAAACTACGTATTATGGGCCAGCGCAAAGTCATTTTTCCATTACCCACGTTGACATTCCATGCAGAGCGGAGGACAATTTGGGAAAACGCTCTCCACCCACCCGTCGATGAGATGAGAGGTGCGAAATTGAGACGTTGTCGAGAAGGAAATACAAAGTTTGAGAAATCGAGCTTTGCAATTTCTCAGCAAAGACTTATTTATTTTGCACTCGATCCCTCTCTCCTATTCGCGCATTAGTAATGACGAAACGCGCTTGCAAACATGGGTGTTAGGAGAAAATCCAGACTTCCGCAAACAATGAACGTGCACATGTCGCCTGTTTCTTTGCAAGTGTTGGAGAAACTTCACGCAAAATTATAAAAGCCCTACCTTCTGCGAAATTCGTTGATATCTTCGGTCAAACGTGCAATTTGCACTTCGATTTCGGCTTTTTGACGGCCACCATCGTCCATGTGTTTGCGAGCCGATGACAATTCGCCCGAATATTTTTCCTTGATAGCCCACGTGTCCTTGCCCCATCGACCACGCAGCTCCTCCAGTTCAGCAACTAATTTCCTGTTGGCCGCCTCCAAGCCTTTCACACGGTCGATGTAGTTGCCTGAAAGATTTGTGGACTGAATGTTGTAAAGAATAAATCCTGTCCAACATGAGGCTGCCAAAGAGCTGGGATTTCACTCAATTTCTTGTCGATGTCCGCAGTATATGAAACCTACCAGAATGGTCTACAGCAGAGGCGATGCGACAAGCAGGCGCGCAGCGGGTATTGATCATCTGCGGCACCGCATAATGTACCCCACAGTATGATGGTAGGCATTTATGTATTACAGATGTCAGCATGATGTGTATTGCATGTGTCAAAACGCACAGGCATTTACATTGGCACAGCTTATGCATATGATATGCCTGTGAATTAGTAACCTGTGCTCTAATTTTAAAAATAGTTGAAAGAAGTTACAGAATTCATTACCTAAACGTTCATTCAAACTTTGCATTTCCTTTTTCTCTCTCTCCGTTGCAGCCACAAAACTTTGGGCTGCATTAGCCGACATTGCTGGACTGATGCCGGACACAGCCGAGCTTCCCATTTCGGTCACGATCTTCAGGACACGTCCGCCACCCGTGGGTGTGGTGGCACCCAACGATCGTCCCATCGATGACCGTCCAACGGCCGTCCTCGGAGCAATCGAGGAACGGTATTCGCTTTCGAAATCGAGCGAATGAGCAGAATGAGACATGATTGAGGTGCGATTTGGAATTGATCAAATTCAATGAGGTTCACTGGCAAAACCCACTCTTTAATGTACTGGAAGCGGGCGGGGATGACTGAGCGACAAAATAGTCCACTGGCTGCTCTAAAATCAGAATGAGTCTTCAAATCGCCCAGGTAGGCTTGCTCGATGCAAGGTGAGCTATCTCCGTTATCTTTGCTAGCTAGCTTTATCTGACGACGATGAAAGGAGCGAGTAGGCGAAAGTAGCGGGATGGGATGTGCTAGAAAAGGGAGACGAGGTTGAAGTGAAAGTTACGCATCGTATGCCTTATTATGCCTCGGCGACACATGTGCTATGACACACCTGACGCCAGTGGCGGCAGCTGCGTAAACCGAGACCATGTCTCAGAACGGAAATGGGCCGTGAAAAAAGGGCAAAAAGCACACACGCACCTCGCTGGCTAGATCCCTTTTAGCAATGGTGAACAGCGGACAAGCTATTTTTTGAGGGTTGGAAAATTGCTGGTCCCGGGAGTAAGAACAGCTAAAAAGACGCGATTGAATAAGTGGCCTTGGCTGGCACCTAAAACGTGCTAGGTGGAGGAAATGTCTTTTGAGTTTTCGAGTCGCGGGTTTGGTGAGTGAGTAGTACACTCGAGTATGCCCGGCCTCGACGCCTCGTTCTTCAGTCGACTGGCGACATTATTCGACGCCTTCGTCAGGCTGGCAGCCGGCGTGGACAGCCGACTCGAGTCCGGTTTTTCTTCGCGACTTGGTGTACACTCGAGCATCTTTTATTTTCATTCCAAATATACATGGGCAGGGGACATTCATTGTGTAGGTAGAATATGTGCTGCCTTGCGTAGTCCTTACCCTGCTGGGACAACGGAGTCATCACCTCGGCATGGAGACACTGTCACCAACTCACTACCACTATCCGTACGGTCAGAGAAGAAAAATGCGTTTGCTCGTTAGTATTTGGTAGGGAAAAGAATAAAACTGGTTATTTTTATGAATCGTCTCGTTTAGGCACCCGTCCTCCTCGCCTGGACTCACCATTTTTTCCATATGTGCCATGTTTTCACAGTGTTCGCACTTTGGGCCCAGTTTAATCCGACTGGTTTGCCTGAGTCTCCGAAAATAGTCGAGTCCTAAGTGAAGTAATTCATGTCGATGGCATGCTTTGATAAAAACTTTACAAATGCTATGGTCCAGGTAGCTGCCACACTACGTTCCGCTCTGGTGATCGTGAGTGAGTGCATCCATGGAGAATGTTTTGTATTCGAGACAGAATAGAATTGTGAGGTGAAGGGGGGGGGGGGAGTTTGGAAACTAGGTGAAGTCCTGTCGGCTTTCCCAAAAACATTTGGCGCATGAAACGTCTGCTCGGTCGTCAGCGTGTGTTTTGCACTGCTGGTTGTCAGTTCCGCAATGAATGCACCAGCACGTTTGTGTGTTCTTTAATTGAAAAAGTATTGTGCCGCTGGTCAAACGAAAAGTCCTGTCTTTGACATTTTAGTTTGCAATAATTTTGTGCTATAAAATGGGGAATTCTGATAGGGACTGCATTATTCTGCCTTCTACCTACTCAAGGCTTGGGCTCTGTTGTGCAGAAGTTTATTGTTTTAGACAGTATTTTTTTCGAAAAGAGCCTTCCTGGCAGCATCGTTGTGTCTGCGCCAGCAAAGATTTCCAAAGCCAAGCTCTCATTGGGCCAAAGGTCTGGAACATTCAACGCAACGATGCTGCCAGGAAGTCTCTTTTCGAAAAAAAATACTGTCTAAAACAATAAACTTCTGCACAACAGAGCCTAACGTTAAGCCTTGAGTAGGTAGAAGGCAGAATAATGCAGTCCCTATCAGAATTCCCCATTTTCCAGTCACCTCACCAGTTCTGCACTAGGCATACCCACTCTCACCAGCTGCGTCAGACTGTTCCGCGTCAGACTGTTCGAGTCCAGCCGCTGCAAGGTCACCTGCGACCGAGGCGAGAGACTTGGTGACTGAAAGGCACCTCCCCAGTCTTTCACTATCCTGATATCATCCCACTGTGCCCACATTGAGCTCTCCACTCACGGCGACTGTTCAACTGCAATAGGCGTGAACTATAATAGTCTCCCCGCACTTACGGGCCGTCCAAATTGCACCTCGGCTGCCGAGCCAGCCGAGCTGGTCAGCTGAGTTGTCGTTCACATTGCGACTATCAGCTCATCGTCAGCCAGCTCAGCCCGCGGTCGGCTCGGTTTGCGGCTGACTCGGTTTGTGGCTTGCGGTTGGTTCAGCTTGGTTGGCTCGGCTGGACTGTTTACATTCAGCTCGGTTTGCGGCTCAGGAGCTCTGCCAGCTCGGCTGGAAAAGTTGCAACTTTTCTAGTCGAGCCAGCCGAGCTTGGAACAATCATTCTGGAGTTATTAACAGGAGAGTAGCCAATTTCGATAAGAATATGGATTAAGATGAAATTATTGAATTATTGTGTGCTTATGAAACGGTTTATCGATTCTAGCGGCTAGGAATTTCGAGAACTTCAAGGTTTAAACTAGGGCATTTAGAAAAAAGCGGATAAAGTCTGATGCGAGTCGGCATCATTTGTGTGCCAGGGGAACGTAAAGGCAAGTGTCAAGTGTTTGATCAATGAATAAAGAATAAACATGATGAATGAACGGGTGGGACTGAGGTGTCATATTTGTCATTTTAATCCAAAACAGGATTAGAGAAATGGTCTTGAGGAAGTCCGCTAGAAATAGTGTGATTGAAGAAATACAGAAGGCACGCTAATTTAATTTAGAAACGACCAACTACAGTAGAGTTGCCCAGCATATGCATCGATGAGGGTATTACTAAAAATGGCAGTAGTGGAATCGACTCCAGCAAACCTGTCAATTATGTAGTTCCATTGCTGTTCCTCATCATTCTGATCATTAGAGATAGAACTGTCGACCTGATACCCCATGTGTCTACTGAGCTAAAAATATGTTCGTTCGTCAGTGCACGCACGCGTGGTTGATATGTCTGTCACGCTGAAGATAAGCTGATGCAACAAGTTGTGCAAAGGTCATGTACTGCTCTTCGTTCAGCCGACCAATAGCAGCCATATCTTATTTTTATTCTTCTGATTTTGACGATGATCATTCACTGCAGTAGTCTTGTTTCTGGGGAAACTTTCTGCGAGCCGAGCACTAAACTCATCAGCCGAGCCCGCCGAAAAGCAGGCAGAATGTTTTGAGCAGCGTCGGGGCTTCTGATGTGAACGACCCAGCTGAGCTGCGATGACCGCAAGCCGCAAACTGAGCTAACCGAGGTATGCGATGTGAACGCACGTCTGCTCAGCTGACAGTTCGGCTTGCTCGGTTAGCTCGGCAGCCGATCAGCCGAGGTGCAATGTGGGCGTCGCTTTATCTGCGCACTGGTTCAGGGAGCCGGCCCACCCCTCCTATGTCAGGGCCAGTGCTAGACCGAGGTCGAGTTTCCAGTTTGGTTTGCAGTCATTGGTTTAGGACTGGTTTTAAATTCCTGGTCTGAACTGCTCTGAGAGCATTTCAGGTTCAGGTCCGTCAGAACTTCTTTGACGACCGGCACGTGCGGCTGCTCTAAAAATTTAGAGCCTACACGGCCCTTTGTGGCGGGTGACAGTAAAAGCTCGACACGTAGTGCCCGTGGACTGCATGGGGTAGTCCCTGTGCCTTGAGCCATCCTCCCGTCAGTCCTCTCTGTCCTAGGGCGAGCCAAGGATTTCACAACTGCGACCCCCTTCAACGACCGAATCCGCTACGTGCCCATCCTGTGTTAAGATATTGCGATGACACACAGGGTCAGGTCACCTTTTTTTGAAGAATACTTAATTATACAAGCTATATGCGTTTGCTGAACCACCAAGGATCCACAGAATGGATAGAATGCCCCACGTGTGCCGCCAGGTCAGGGGTACACCTGAGGTTGGGCATAGCGGATCAGACAACGGGTCGCATTAGGTTAACCATCCACAGTCCACCAATCAATCCAACAGCCGCCCAGCACCCCACCCTTTTGAAGCTCAGGTGAAGCTCCTCTTCTAGCTTTTTTCAAACATCGCCTCTTGCCTGGCGCATAGTTTCTGTAATGTGCAGGCACCAATGCCTCCAGTTTAAAATGCCTCTACGTTCGAGAGGAAAAGGGGTGAATTAGAAACTTGGACTTATTTGCAAAGACTTGATCCCCAGTAGGAATCGCCACAGTGCTTGGAGCTCTGCTGGTTGTGTGGCTGGACAAGGGTAACGCCGGGAAAGGTTTTCTTTGGTTTTTGTTTTGTTTCTTTCCTTTTAGCTTGCTGCGGCTGATATTTGATTTGACCCGCTAGTCGATGATAGACAGCACTGCAAAGGGAGGACACAAAGTATGTTCTTTAAGCACTGACATTTCCTCGTTATAGGGTGCCTCCAATCAAGGAAATCCAGACTATTTTCAAAACACCATAGCTAGCATAAAAACAAAAATTGTGAAATAATTGATTCTGTGGTGTCGGAAGACGTCTAACGGTTGTATAGTGTAGGAGCGTAGAATTTTTTCAAGAATCTCAACGAATGAGTTACACCCAGGAACGACGAAAGGGCAGCAATTTTTAATTCCACGCTCTTCAGGACGTCCGTAGAAAAAACATCAAAGGGGCTCGCTAGGATTTTTATTTTCATGGTCATACTTTTTGAACTTTTTTCGAGGTGGTGCACTTTTCTCTGAGTAATTACATGCAAAGCCATCAAAGCAAAGCAGTTATATCAAATATTCATAAGCAAGTCACAATACTCGTACAA
Organism: Mesodorylaimus sp. YZB2_4; assembly: GCA_030248295.1. Classification (NCBI taxonomy): domain Eukaryota; kingdom Metazoa; phylum Nematoda; class Enoplea; order Dorylaimida; family Dorylaimidae; genus Mesodorylaimus; species Mesodorylaimus sp. YZB2_4. Next base: position 112,565 of record JASANH010000032.1, read on the forward strand.
TACAGCAAGAACACAAACAAAGGCGAACAGCAATAAAGTTTCTCAGAAACTGTGCTCTTTTAAATTCTAAATCTAAATTTCATGTGCGGATTAGCTTTTTAATGAACACACTTTGCAAAAAATTGGCTCAAATCACAAACGAGCAAACATTCATAAGTGTTGATTGTGTTTGTCATAAGGGCTTCTTAAAGCGCACCAATGTGGTCACCAAAACGAAAATAGAAGGCAGGTATGTACAGGGTCAATAGAACCGGGATTGTGCTGCCAATTGGATAACAGATTCATTTTGTTGTCATCATTTTAACAAATTCTAAAAAGAAGCAAATATCGTAAAAGAGTTGGCTGGTTTCAGAAATCCTAGTGGAGCTTGTCTTTTTTTTGTTCGCCGGGAGTATTAGGGCTTCTAAGAGTGCGATTGGGTCGCAATTTATACGAGTATTGAGTCAGACTTAATAGCTTTTCACTGGTCTTTACGCTCTGGTGATGTGTGCGTGTAAGATGCAAAATTTAAGTAAGAATGCCTAGCTGAGCGGTAAAGGCGTAAGACACGCGTTCTCCCATTCATCAGCGTATTGACGGAGCTTATTGTCAGATCCCTCGCGGGAAAGACCTCGGCCATATCTCGATTCAGCCAGCGACCCGTTTGGGCCAGAATGCCCTTCTGGCCAGCGTCCATTTTCGGCCATTGTTCCGTTTTGGCCAGTCTCGATTCAGCCAAAGTCCCTTTACGGCCAGTCCCACTTTGGCCAGTGTCCCATACAGCCTGTCGCGAGTGGGCCAACGTCCCTTTACGGCTAGTCTGCAAGGCCTGCCCACCTTTAAGTCAAACTTGACAAAACCAAAATTTGTAACATGTGCCTAGGAGTAAAGGAAAGCTCTACTCAAAATATTACAGGCGTCTGGCCAGCTGGCCCGCCGTGGTCAGCGCCTACAGTTCCAGAAATTTGTTAAATTCTTCTGAATTTTTTGGTTTTTCGGGGGAAAACCCCAAACATGAAAGTTGGAAGGTTAAACTCAAAGCCTGAAACCTGGAAACCGAGTTTGGAAAGAACTTTGTGTGCTTTTCTCAACGCTCAGGCTCCACCACACAAAAATTCAAAAATTCTCTGGGCTTTCGGCGCTGACTACCGCTGATCAATTGGCCAGACGCCTCTGTTATTTTGCAGAGAGCTTTCTTTTACATCTGGGAACACCTTACAATTCTTGGTTTTTTCAAGTTCGACTTCACGGCTGGTGGTGTTCCCCTGTTAGTCAAAAACGGCAACCATAATGGAGAACTGAAAGCTCGGGTTACTGCACGAAACTGGCGAATTGTTTCTGTCAACAAGTTGTTAACAACTGCAAGTTGTCACTTATTGACTTTGTGACTTGAAGTGTGATTCTTAACTTACGGTTTCTTTCGCAACTACCTACTGCTGGCTGAAACGGGACAGGCCGAATCGGCATTCTGGCTGAACTGGGACTGGCTGGAAGGGTACTCTGGCTGAAATGAAACCTTGGCCGAACTGGGACTCTGGCTGAACTGAGAATTTTGCTGGCTGAAAAGGGTCACTGGCTGGAAAAGGAAGCTGGCACAACCCTCAGCGCTGGTGTGGCTTACTTACCCTCCATCCCTCAGAGGTCGGTCCTGATGGTTTTTTGCACGGTCTGTAGGGGGAGGGGGGAGAGGGATTGAGCCGATGCCCGTCGCCATCGAAATCGCCCTTGGTGCAGCGTAACCCCAAATCCGCGGGGTTAACCTGGTGCCGACACAGGCAGCCCCGCCAGGTACCATGGTGATCACAAGCGGCCTGATTCATTGCCATTAGGATTCTGCTCTACTCAGTCGACCGACCTCTGAGAGATGGAGGGTGAGTCCAACCAGCCCCGAGGAGGACGAGGTCTTCCCCCGCGAGGGATCTGAACCCGCGTCGATAACTGGTGAGCGAGAGTAATCATATTATGCGTTACTGCTCGGCTAGACCCAGTAGTTCTTCAGAATGCAAATGGGTACCTACTAATTTTGAACAGAAACTGTACGACTGTGGATTGTAACATGCTGGGATTGCTACCCGAGGTGCCCTCTTGCAGTGCGTTCTCATACCATTATAATTCACCAGACCATCGCCATCAAGGTCCGCCTCTTTGATCATCTCCTGTACTTCTTCATCGGTCAGCTTCTCTCCCAGATTTGTCATCACATAGCGTAGTTCGGCTGCTGAGATGTAACTGAAACAATGCTCTTGGTCAACATCAAGTAACCTATAGTGAGATCGCAAAAATTACATACCCGTCCTTATCTTTATCAAATACCTAAAAAAAGTTTCAATGTTCAGGAGGATCTTAAGACCGAGATTTTCAAGTTTTTAGAGGCTCTCACCTGAAAAGCTTCTCGAAGTTCTTGCTCTGAATCTGTGTCTTTCATTTTTCTTGACATCATTTGCAAAAATTCGTCAAATTCAATTGTGCCATTGCCTAAAGGAAAGATCTATAGACAGACAATAATGGCCTCGAGGCACTCACCATCCTCGTCCACTTCATTGACCATGTCTCTGAGTTCTGCATCGGTCGGTCGTTGTCCTAATGACCGCATAACCACGCCCAGTTCGGTTGAGGTAATTTTTCCTGAATCGGTCACTTATTTTTTATTTATTTTTACGGAAGGAAAAGCTTACCATCTCCGTCTTTGTCAAATAAATTGAAGGCTTCTTGAAATTCTGCGATCTGCTCATCAGATAATCCATACCTTTCTGCCTGAAAACACACAGAATCTAAGGTTTGAGATACGAAAGCGGCTGTTAGAATTTCGAAAGATGAGTAGTTCTTGTATTCAACCTAAATTTCATGCAAAATTTTAGCTGGCACAGGTTTCGAACAAGTACTCCTAGTTTGTGTTAGCCCACGATTTGTCCAATGTCGAGTGTGAAGATCAACAGTAGGTGTCCCACTTACGAGGCCCAGTGGCCCCAGTCCCAGTGGTTTCTGCAACCTGGAAGGTTCCCCAAAAACGCAGGTGTCACACGTAACGAGCTAACAAGTATGTGCAGATATGTGGGTGGGTATTGTACTCTCAAAGGCCACTGCCTTTCTTGCTGCATTTTGCCATGCAATGTCATTCTTTATCCATTGCGCATTCGAGGGCTAAGAAATATGTATTTGACAATCCTTCTTTACTCTGGCGGTAATCGAACCTTCCCCTGTCAGACACCTGAACCGTTAGGCCACGACAAGCATTTTTAGTGCTGCATGTCTTTTGGATTGTGCACACTAAACGGCAGGTTCTGTCAGCGTAAGTCACAATGATCTCATCCCTTTCTCGGCGATCTGCGCCATAATGATTCCCACCGTTAAACCTCTTCAGCAGTCCGATTTAGTCAGAGAACTGATTTTTGAAGCAAAATTCCTAGAATTACTGAACTCAGTGGGTGCCTATCCTGATTTTGCCTTACTAGGTCCTTTAGTGAAATAATCTTGTCCGTTAGCACAATGATTCCTGCCGATGAAGGCGGCAACAGCCTACTATCCATTTAGGATGACCGTAACTGAATCCGAGCAAATAAATGGTGACGTCAGTGACAAATGTTGTGCCGCCTAGAAATTGCTGTATGCAGTGCAAACACGACTTCAATAGCGAAGCTTCGATAAACAGAGCGCTTAGGCAAACGTAGCTATTCTTCGCGGGAGGAGGATTATCTGAAATGTTTGCGCAAGCGGGAGGGCAACAGTGACGTCACCAGAGGGTGGTACTGTAGGTACAGTAGCCGATTCGAGAGGCAGGAGAACGGCAGCCATCAGTTTGCAACGGACATTTCAAGGCACCTAGTAAAGTACGAGTAGAAAGCAGTGATGATGACAGCAAAAATACCGGGTTCACGAAACAGTCTCCACTTCTGGTCTGTAAGCATCGGCTTATAACTTTTAAACAGGAAAGGAGATGAACCCCGCTAATGAAAACAAGAATTTCTGAAGACACAGCATGTTTCTTTTCAAACGAAGGCGCCAACCCGATATAAAAGGTCCGAAAATGGGCGGAAGACGCAGAGGTGCAAGAAACACTGAAATTCGGGGTTGGCCTAGCGCTTTTTTCTCAGCTTCCTACACTGCCCTAAAAGACTTGAAAAAATTTTATATTTCTAGCGCTGTCCCACTCCACACATTTTCTGATCACACTTCTCAGACCCAAACTGCCAAAAAAGTATTATCGAAATTTAATACAGTGCATACCTCTCTTTTCTTAGATCGTATACGTACAAGGTAAAAATAATATGGGCCTAGAGTTGGAGTTTGAGTGGCCATTCCTGCCTGGTATAATGAATCCTGGAACCAGGTTGCGTCAAATCCTTGCTGCTAGTCGTCGTCGACGAAACATCAAAAACAGCGATTTCGATGCACTCGATCAAAACGAAGAAACAACAAAAGTACCAAACCAAATCATTACGTCAAGAATTTTCCAAAACATTGGGAGCCTAATACTGATCGGAAACTTTCCCCTAACAAAAGGCAGGTGCTGGTCTGATCAGATTCCTACCTCCGAACATGAGTGCCAGCAGTCAAAAAAAGCGCGACAAATTTTCATTGCAAGGGTCATCAGCCAACATTTTCGGCGTCTAGTGAATTTACCGAAAAGATCTAAAACTACTCCAGCAGGGACAAAGGTAGGAGAAAATTTCCCATGCACCTACATTAAAAAATGCAGAAAATACAGCCGGAGGCACAAATTTTTTCTTGAATTCATTTAGTTGAATGTATATTGCGCCTACTCCGAGACTACCTGACAATAAATCGATTTAGTTCAAAATCCACGCGAAGGCGATCGATTTAGTCCTTAAAATCGAGCTAAGCCTATGCAAGCATCAAAGCAAGCCAGTCGATGCTCAAATAAGCCTCGGCTTTCGCTGACAACCCAACCCAGCCGTTTCTCGATGTAATGAAAACGGAGCTAATCGGGTGCGCAGGGAGAGGAAGTGAAATTTTCATTCATTTAACGACCACCGAGCCCGCATTAAAAACCCCAAAACGACATTGTAGTGGGAGAAAATGAGGACACCAGTTTCGACTGGCTGTGGACGTTATGAAATTTTCACAGGTTTAGGTCTGAATAATTGAAAAATCCGCATCCTTTCGACTTACTAGTTAGCTAGAATATTTTTGTGTGAAAACAGTTTAGTTAGTCAGCAATTTGGGATTCGTTGCCGAGCGTCTTGCAGACGAGATAATGCCAACTTTCTACCCTTTAATCTCCTCACCAATGCTTGGGACGCAAGCGCATAGCCAGTCAGCAGCTGTCATTTACGAAAAAGCTCGCGGTAGTCTTGATAAAAGACAAAAATACGAGGGCTTCAAATGAAAAACCACGGTTATTCCAAACTAGGGCTCATGAAAAGGGTGTAGAAAAAAACACGGAGGAAATGGAAGTATCGATTCTAGCATGGAATCAGGCTTGGTATCACAGGCAGACACGCACGCACGGAAGGTATGGTTGCTTGAAGGAAGAACATAAGAGATGATTGTACGCCCCCAGCTCGAGGACATCTCTGCCCGAGGCTTGTGTCCCCGTCAGCTATGTTTGTGATTCTCTACTTTTTGTACACAACGAGCAGCCATGCAGGCCACGCCTCTCATCGTTAGCCAGTCCCCACTGGCATTTTATGCTTTCATATCGGATTATAATGAACAGATCGATAAGGTGGATTGCTCGTGTTCTTCTTGCTAATGCAAATAATAAATTTGAGACGGAGGCGTCTTATTATTCGCCCAAGATGCATTGTGATTCGCGTTGGAGGTTGAAAAATGAGAATGCTTTAGAGAACACAAAAATGAAATAAGATCTGTGCAGATGAAAATTTGAAAGTGCTGAAAAGCTAACTATGAGATGACGGAAAGAGTAAATGCTGTTTCTAAATAATAAAATAAGAGAAATAATAGCGGAGTGGGTCGTATGACAAATATATTACAGTACGCCACAACTTGGGGCTTTGGTCACCGTGAAATAGTTCTCTCGATCCATTTTTATTTTTATACTGTATTTTCAAGGTATACTACATTCTGTTTTATGTTTGTGCACCTATGGCAGTGCAATGTGTTTTTAAAATATATTTTTAAGCTTTGCTTCAGTAAAGTCATATAAATGAGGCAAAATTTAAAGATTTTATTCGATCCTTTTTGAAATATGCGCTCTTGTACAGAGAGTTTGCACTTCATACCGAAAACTGCAAGAAGCCTTTGCTATTTGCATGTTTTGTAAAGAAAACAATGTTCGGCAGTGAGCAGGAGCACCAAGCCCAGACCTTTTGGAAAGCCAAATTGTGACACTAGACCCCACGCTGTGCGGTAGTTTTTTAACGTGTTGGTAAGGATCATCAGACCTAGAGTGTACTGAACAAAGTGCTTACCATCTTTGGAAGATTGAGAATTACGATTTTCTCCAGGCAAATAAGGCGTCAAATTTAAATACGTGGGAGTTGATTTATGTTCAATTTTGTATTCGTTCAAGACAAGTTTAGTACGTTCCAAGAAATCCACTTTCCATCAATCTGTGCTTCCTAGTGATGCATATAATTTATTCTTTCTTCAACAACCAATAATTTTTCTTTCGACCAAGCTTTTACAACGGCTGGTGGAAAAAGCAAATGCACTAATTCAGTAACGAAAGTGCTGCGTTTTTCAGGATTTATTGAATAATAGCACTCCTTTCGGTCGAAATTGAAACGCGAATCGAAATGAGTGAGATTAGTTTCAGTCGGGCACGCCAATCGTAGGCTGGGCTAAAAAGTGTAATAAAAGAAATATCTGCCAATGTTTGCGCTCATCCTTCCTTCTCCCATCGTCGCACTCTGCCGACGCCCATAGATCGCATGATTACTAATTAACGCGGCTGGTGTCGTTGCCCGGATCACTCGGTTTGTATCGACTAATGCCGCAGCGCAACGACCCGAAGGACGGGATTGGAGAAGCGGCACAGATATTGTGTAGCTAGTTATATAAGCAGGTGGCGAGGGAACACGGAAAGGAGGAAACATTCCATGCCCTCCGCTCATGAGCAGTAAACTAGAAAACCAAACAGAAACACGGGTTGTACGCCCTACTGAACGGTCGGTGGCCTCCAGCAAACTTGCGAGTCCACTCAGTGAAATAACGTTATTGTGGCAAGACCAAAACCGAGGCCTCAAGCTGAACCATGTGACTCCATATTTGTTTTTAAGAGCGAGTCTTCAGGTGTCCCAAAATAGCCCAAGACGTGAAAACCAGCTGGCACATTTCGGACCATAGAGCTTTCCAAAACGCCAGCAACAGCGTCAGAAAATGCGAAACTTCTTCAGCATATGCTATCTGACGCATATAGGAAGCAATAAGAAGCAAACGAGTATGTTGTTTTGTTGAGCCTCGCTCACTCAGTCCCCTTCCACCAAACCGGAGTCAGTGCGCCTACCAACTACGCTGGCTGTAGTTTGCTTGCCGTGCCCGTTTGTCATTTTGGAGCAAGTCAGAAGAGGACGAGGAGAAGCAATTGTTCCTGCGCGACCTCCTTCTCCCTCTGCAGGCGCACACTAATTATGAATGGCACCCACGATACTCATTCGATTTGGTGGATTTTCATTCTTTGTCCAGACAGAAGGCGAGATTCGTGCTAGCGGGTCCGCCTTTTGAGGCCTATATTTCCACTCCCAATAGTCCCATAACAGACTTATCGTCTAGCTGCAGACCAGACCAGGCCCGGCCGCAGAGCGGGAAGGTTGATTGTCGAAAGCAGGTCTTTCTGTGCTTGTATAGAAACATCAACCATTTGGACCACTTGAATGCAGCGATCAGCTTCCTTACAACTACTCATCAGAGAACCTGTTATGGCAGCGGTTACGTTACACGTTTTGCTTGCCCATGCAGAACCAGACAGCCACAGCAGTACACTTGGACTAGCCACCTGATCTCTTATCCCATGGTTGAAAGCCAGATTCTGTCACAAACGGATATTGTCTCTTGCCAGCGCCCTGGCCCTTATAGGACGGATGCGCATATGCATATCCGTGATTTCTGCAGCGTGTAATAAAAACGGTGTAATCGGAGTGCTCTATGCAAAAGGCCGAGTACGGTCGGGCACCGTAATCTCTCCAACTGCCATTAACCGACTGATAGTCGCTACCGTCCACCGTCCACAACCAAATCGCTCGTCCGAACCTACCATTGGAGCAATAAACACGGGTTGACTCAACTGGAAGTCAGAACAATAGCTTGGGTACACAATATGCCACCTGTTATGGAAAACACGTACTTGTTTCGGGACCAGAGCCGTGCGGTTGACCTGTAAGAAAATCGCACAAAGTCATAAGTCCTACAGCATCCCACCAAAATGCGAAGGCACTGAATCAGATTCCCATTAGATACACAGTCGACACATCGCCCTATCAGCTTGCTCAAGGCGTTTACTAGCGTCTTCACTTTCAGGCTCGACATTCGATGCGAGTGGCACGCTGCATGATCAGCCAAGAGAAGATGGTCTCGTTGGTCGACGATGAAGGACTCGGTGAGGTGAGTTTGGTCTCTTCCCCTCCCTTGTCGCCCCAAACTAATCGAGCATGCTTTTCAGGTATCAAAGCTCAAGTCCTTACTCGTTGGTTGACTACGTCTCATGGGTTTGAAACAAGACCATGGCTGGCTAAGAGCGCAGGATTGGAAAATACATTGCACAAGTGGGTAAAGTAACAAGTGGCTTACATTTATGGGCTTCGAGGACTAAAAAATGAAAGGTGATAAATATGGACAGTAGAAATGGCAGCATGTTATTAGTTGCTGCTCGCTCCCACTGACCCGTTCCAAGTGCGCGTAGGGAGTGATGGACCAGAAGACAAGTACCCATGCATACATCTCGCAGTTGGAAAAGAGATTACATAAGCGTATTCAAACAGTGTAGCACGTTGACAAATATGATAATAAAGGATCTGATCTTCGGAAGAAGTCGGTTGAGACTATAATAAAGTACATATAGTGATCTGGTTGCCTTTGACACGGAGCAGTCTGTGGTTGCCTTGACTGGCCGCCGCCAGTCAAGGCAAATTTCTGTGCCTTCTTTTGATAAAAACTTGATGACAGACTGATGCGCAAAATCGTCAAATTTGTAATTTCTCTGACCCACCTCCACATAGATGACCATATTTCAAGAACGCGCGAATGGATCAGCGCGATTCTTTGGAGGGGCTCTAGTGGGCTCTAGTTCACTGCTGCAGGTAGTCAGGCTACGAACTTTTTGAGCCCTCTCCGTACCTTATCAGTTGCCTTCATTGGCAGCTCGATGGGCTCCTCCAGGCGAGGCAGAAACCCGTCGGGTCCATGTCTCTGACTCCTTCTGTACGGGCACGAGTGGGAAGCCTGCCTGGACGGCTTTTGAGACCATCCGTTCCACGTGGCATCTTCCCAAATTTATTTATTTGATTCATTGGAATGGGCATTGCTGTTGCTTATTGGTCAGGGACACTAAGCCTGTCGACATGATCAGGCCATCAGGCTGGATGCCCGAATCTAGGGTGCAGCGTCGAGTGGCTGATTTCCTACACTGGCTAAGGCGTCGATCAACTCGCAGGCCAATATTGCCGCAGGTGGGGTCCTAGAGGTAACAAAAATGGTGATACATATCCAAGTAGATCAGCGCAGGATTTTGCATAATTCGTCGTGAAGCAAGGGCTATGTAACTGAAGTCAGCAGCGCAAACCAACTTCTTATAGCCCTTAAGTATGTTGCTTAGGGGTAGCCAATTTTCACAAAACAAGTCCTTTATTACAAAAAAAAGAGGTAAATATCATAAACTAGAATAAAAATCTTTGGACAGAAAAAATATCATTTTAAATTGGATCTGTATTTAAGAGAGCTTGTGTAGAAGAAACATAACTTCGACGTCTACGTATAATTTCCTCCCAGTTCTGTCGACCCGCCAGCTTTTCTTTGCAGCATCGCCGCTGCATCCTCCGAGTTACTCGCAATCCGGGCTGAACGGGTCCATGAATTCGGGGCCTTTACAAACCGTGTGTCCACCAAGGACTCGCGTGCACGTCCCCGCGTGTTGTATCGTCTTAAAAAGACAGGTATGGCGTAAAGCATATATGTGTTTATAATAGTGCAAAAGAGCGATATTACCTCATGTATTTCGATAACACATGATTTCAGGTTCTGGTTAGCCTGTGCTCCGCTGCCGCCGGCTCTTTTGAAGGGGCTGGTACGGATGATGCCACCGGTTCGTCCCTAAGACAGGTGCAAAAGGAGTTAGGCCTTATTTGTCCGCGTATGAACGATAGCTATTCTCACATCGATCTCGCCGGCAGTTGGAGTCCCGTTGGCTGCCATGACGCCGATGAGAGTGATGATGAAAGCGATGGCCACAAAGATCTCGGCGTTACTGAAAGAGAAGCGGATTTGATATGGTGCTAACTCAAGTGCGCGTATCAGAAACTTACTGACTCCTTTTAAAATAGCGATTGCAACTGGTGTAGGCCATTTTCCTAAAGAAACAGTTTATTCTCCACAAACTTACTTCTCAGTGGGGTAACATTCAACGAGGAATCAGCATTCCGAATAAGGCCCAGATACAGGGCAGTTTTGAGGGGAGGCACCCGAGTATCGAAGCATCAACTTAAGTCGCCCAAGGCTGCTTGCGACTTCGTTGGTCGGTGGGCTGCTTCTTGGTATGGTATACCTAGCCCCTGTGCCAAGCAGTCAATGTGGAGGGCGAATTTCCCGGAAATTAGCGAGGGGACTCCAATTTGAGGCCATGCTTGCCCAGAAGGCCGTTCTCGTTTGGGGATTGGATGTCGCCTGACACCCAAGGCATGCATGGCAGGTTAGGGACTTGAGCTCGTTCTCTCTTGCCTGGGAACGGAGGCTAGCCCATCCAGCTTCTAGCTCACCAGAAGCCATTGCAGATGGTCCGCACCAGATCGCCAATATTAAGGACTAGGGCACAACAAGGCTTTCCCCAAGATACCTGAAGGGTCTATTGATCAGACTTACCAAATTCAGAATTCTTGACCAACTAGGACTCTCTTCTGACCGTTAGTGTGAGACTTCGATGCGTCGAATGAAAGAATGACTGCTCGCGGCAGTTAAAATACATGGCTGTACACAAAATCAAGCAAGGTAGGAAGTTGACTGCTGACCATTCGTAGTTCCGTTCAAAACGTGCCTTTGGCGTCAGTAGCGTGGATGTATGTAATTTCTGCTTTATCTCCGTGAGCATACGGGAAGATTGAATCAGCTGCCAGTATCCTTTGCTCCATGGAGTCAGCAAAGTTAGTACATTTGTGCTTCCTGGCAGTTGATAGTGTCTTCGCCCTCGCCTTATCCGGTGCTTTGTTTCTCGAGAGTTCGCAAGACCTAAACGTTTCAAAAGAGCAAGCCGTTGACGTAAGTTAGCTCATGAACTGGACAGAGCCAGGCACCGACAATTGGCGAAAGGCCCGGTGCTATAGCGGAAGGAGCCCGGGCACCGGGCCTTTCGCCTGGCTTCTTCGGTGGAGAGGGAGGATGTCTGCGCAGACGTCCTTCCGCTCCGTTTAAAGCACTAATATGACGGAAGACATCTCGTGATATCCGCCCAACCCGTCCACTGGTAATTTGGGCATAAAGCAATCTTGCAGGTGTCTAAAGTTTAAAATGAACTGGCGATTTGTTACCTACCCTATTGCGCGAAAACAAAGAGTATAAAAATGATTCAGTTCAAGGTTTTGTCCTTACTGGAATACTTGACGGGATGCGCCCCGACAAGTATTCCAGTAAGGACAAAACCTCAAACTATTACACAGTACATCTTATGTAACATACATATACCTATAATATAGTCGTACATACATCATATATACTGCATATATACAGTTTACTTTTGCTTTTTACTTCCGTAAGTTTTTAGCGGCATGCATAGCTTGTATTTGCGGGGACTTGCAGGTTATTTTGTCAGCAATAGACCATTTCGCAGCCTCGCATTGCAAAATTTGAATTTTTCGCTATAAGCTGCCTACGCCAGTTTACATAGGCGGAAAGTCCCTAATTTCAAATTCCCTGTGTCTAAATTGGAGGAAACTTTTTTCAGTTGCTGATATTTTTTCCGCTTTACGATCTGAATGCATCGTTTTCTTTTCAAAAAGTGGCTGAGAACGGTTGCTTCTCCGCATGAAAAAGCTTCGAGTGCGGGATACGCTCAGGCTTACAATTAGAAGCGAGGGACTATTTATCTAAGTCAGCTGTCTTTCGCGATTTGCAGCGGGAAATTCAAACTGTGTTATAAGAGACCGATAAGTGGTCTTCGTTCAACACAGGATCACATATGCCATTGCGTGTTCCATTACAATGGACACTAAATGCAGGGTTAGCAGCCTAATTAAGCATATTACCTGCCGAGCTGCCCAGTCCAGTGAAATAAAAACAGTGCACGTGCCGTCTTCTAGACCAGAAAACTTTGTCCTACACGGTAAAATGTTACCAGACTTTGACTCTATCACATCACTTCCTTTCGCATGGTTGGAGTCAGGGTTTTTCCTGAGAAGAATCGGGTTTTCATGTCTTTCCACTAAAATCGACTCACATCTGCTCGCTTATTTGCTGGACGATCTGATTTGCTTAGGAACCTCCTTGGGTGCTGAGTTATGTGCACTTGTTGACGGTCCACTGATGCAAATGACCTCTCTACCCGGCTGGAAGCCTGTGATAGCCGCTGCTGCTGTGAAGCAAGGTTGCCGCATTTGCTTCCACGTATTTCTCGACATGATCCCTTGGCGCTGACAAATGTTGCTGCAAGTTGAAGTCGTTAAACCCTGCCGTCAAACCTTTATATTCTAAATAATAAAACTCAACCTCAAATTTTTTCTTTTATTCCATGGTTTCCTTTCTTAGAGAATCTTTTTTTCTGGAACTTAGCTTGGTAGAAAAACTGGAACTACATGACGCCTTAGTACCGCGCCAAGAGGGGCTATGAGGCTGTCACGCGATCGGGCGGAAGTCATGTGGGCCAGGAATAACATACCACTACGATCTGTTATCACGGAAAGAGCGTCTGGCTCTCCAGACCTTCCTTCCAATCCGCCCAAGGAGTCAGACGCTCCTTCCGAGGCTTTTGCCGCTTGTCAGTGCCTGGCTCCGTCCAATCCACGAGCTTACGCCAAAAGTTTTGGTTTTTAAAAATTTTGGCCTGCGTCTTCGAGTAACGCACTTTGGCTTCTAACAAGAAGACAAGTGTGTGGACAGTCTCTAATTCACAGGAAGTAAAAATCTAATAATTTTGTTGACTCCATGTAGCAAAGGATGTTTGGAAGGATAGATCGGAATGGCTCGTCCAATCTTCACGTAAACTGTTCAGTGGATAAAGGAAAGTTGCATCCAAGCTACTGACGCCAGAGACATGTTTGGAAGGGCTTACGACTGGTCAACAGCCCCATTTCCACCTAGCTCGATTTTGCAGCCATGTATAAATATGGATGCGCTGCGAGGATTCATTCAGTCATTCAGCAGATCTAAGTGTCATACAAACGGTCACAAGCGAGTCCTAATTGGTCGGCAATTCTGAATTTGGTGAGTTTTATCACTGTGATGCGGTTCTTTTGCAGCCGTTGCCGTTGCAGCAGAACGTTAAAAATTATACCCATTAGGTGTGATGGGGGTCCTGGTTACACTCATCTTGGCTTGGAAAGCAGCCTCAGTAGCGTGGGGTGCGGGTAGAATTTGACAACGGTTTGATCGGCAGAGCTGAAAGTCAGCTGGCCTGGAAAGGGAGCGAGCTGAAATAAACAAAGGAGTAGGACGTATATACAGTACAGTGCAATACCTCATAGCTACCTCGTCTGCCCCACGCGCACCTGGCGGTAGGTAGCACCACTCACGTCAGTCTAAAGTCAATAGGAGAAGGGGCTTCTGAGCAGGGTTTCAAATTGAAGCCCCTCTCTTGGCGCTGGATTGCGTATGAAACAGGAGCTGGCAATAAATTTGGCTAGCAACCTAGCAAACATCCTGGAGGGACTTCAGTCAATGCCAAACCCCTGCTTTTATCTGAAATTCTTCACCCTCTCTGCACGTACAATAGAATACTGTCCCAATTGGGACAAACTATGGATCAACGGCTGCTCTCCTGCCTTCTGTTGCTCTCTAGTTGATGCACTTATGTCTCTAGAACTGATGTCAAAGCCCTTTTTGCTGGGAGAATCTGTCAAAGGAAAGCTAACGGAGCTAGATCCAGCACAATGGTAAACGTCTTGAAGGCGAGTTCCGAGTGGATTCTCAAACTTTACCCATGACAGACATTTGGTAAAAAATAAACTGCTAGACTAAACGAAGTTTTTGAAGGAGACTATTGTAAGCCTGGAATAATTCATTTTTTAACAAAGGAAAATGGCTTACACCAGTGTCAATCGTTGTTCCAAAAAGACCTAGTAAGTTTCTGGTACACTCAATCAGACTGGCACCATACTAAGTTCGTTTATCTTTCAGTAACGCCTAGATCTTCGTGGTCATCGCGTTCATCAATACTCTCATCGGCGTCATGGCAGCCAACGGGACTCCAACTGCTGGCGAGATCGATGTGAGCATAGCTCGTTCATACGCGGACAACTAACAATAAGACCTAACTTGTTTTGTATGGTGTGCCAGCCCCTTCAAAAGAGCCGACGGCGATGGAGCACAGGCTAACCAGAACCTGCAATCATGCGTTATCGAAATGCAGGAGGTAACATCGCTCTTGTGCACTATTATAAATATTCTCTGGGTCATATTTGCCTTTTGCAGACGGTGCAACACCCCGGCACCTGCATACGAGTCCTCGGTGGACACACGGTTTGTCAAGGTGCCGAATTCATGGACCCGTTTAACCCGGACTGCCAGTAACGCGAAGGGTAACAATGGATTGGCGTGCGAAAAGAACTGGGAGAAATCATAAATCGTCTATCTAGAATGATAATTTTGTATTTTGCGGAGCTTTAATGTTTTGTCCTATTATGATATTTTTTGCTGCCTAAAGATGCTTATTCTATAAGATGATATTCATGCTACGTTTTTGTACGGATAATATCTACAATACTTGTTTCTTCAAAAAGCGTTGCATCATCTTGAGCATTGAATGGTGAGACGCATTTACAGCAGGGGGTGTTGGGCAAAAGAAATGGAAGAGCACGTACGCAATGGAAAACTTTAATTTGAGGAGTGGAATTGCAATCCTCCGCGCGAGTAGTTGTTGTCAAATAAAGAGGGGGTTTCTGAGAGACTCGACCCATATGAAATAAATACTTGGCCAGTCGACTTTTTTGACCCCCTTTTTATAAGCTCTATCGGAAGTACTCACAAAACTGATTGTCTTGACGGAAGTGAAATTTTTCTAAGATGCCTACATATAGAGATAAAGCACTTTAAAGGGTCACTTTTGGTCAAAAAATCACAACTTGCTTAGTTTTGGGTCTAGAACAATTTTTAAAGTGCAGAAATGACCGCTACATTTCAAGGAGTCTAAAACATTCTTTAAACTTAGTCTAGCTGTAAGCGCTCATGAGATATTCAAAAAAACCCATTCGTGATCGGCCGTGATCAGGCACATGATTGATTATGGGTGAATTATAAAAGCCAGATTTCCCTGTTTTTTTTAAAGGAATAATAGCCTTATGGCCAGAACATCATAAAACCACCTCAATTGTCGCACTTTGGACCACAGTTATTGTGCACATGCGTGGTAACTGAACCTCATTTCGGCAATTTTAGCTAATCATGATCGATCATTTCAGTTCATTATCATTCGCGCTGATCACTGATGGCCTACCGTGTAGCCCTTAAAAAGAGCTTTCAAACGCTTTTTTCCGTGTCAAAATTCGTTCATTTTTACCCGAAATATTGAAGAAAACTCCGATTCGGCAATAAGTGCCTGCGCGATGCTACTTTTGAATTTCCCGCCCGCGTGTCGCTTATGACATAAAATCGGGGCTGGCTGGTTACTTTAGAAGTCGCCCCAAAATTCATAACTTCTCTTTTTCTCATGAAAGACAGATACTTCAGTACTAAATCTAGTTCTAGTTTTACTTACTTTTACTTTTTACTTTAGCAAGTAAAACTACAACTAGTATAAGTCACACCAACGGGCCAACGCTGATCTGCTATTCGGGATACAGGGCTGGTTGTGGTAACCCCAATGGGCAAAGTGCATATATCCTTTTCAATGAGTCCATTGACATCTACTTTGCAGTACGGAGTGTATCGATAGCCACTAGCAAGTTCGCTTTTCCTGGAGCCCGCACGCCATCCTGCATCGGCAGTACCCTGAAACTACAGTTAGCTTCTTTAAATACACTCATTAAAAATTTCTGCCTGCGCAGAATTCAAAATTCAAACTATGTATGTAGGTACTGTACTGTATATGGGCAATGGTGTGTTAGCAATGTATCACTAGGAGCTTCCTCTGATTCGACATCTGTCAAAACAAATTTTAGATTCTTCCATCGCCCATTAACTAGGAGGAGGATGTTTTTCATGTTTTTTGCTGCTTGTTCTAGGATGTTCACACTGTTTATAGGAAAAAAGGGCTTCCTGCAACATTTTGATCCGATGTTTTAAGTGCTTCAGGTATTTGCAAAACATGATGATGTTCCAGGCAGTATTGTGAACATTACGAACTGATTTCGCTGCAGCTTCGCCTAATTAATACCACGCATTGCTTTAGCTACAGCAGTGTTCGATATGCGCGAAAAGAAAAAGGTTTAAAGCTTCTAAAAGCATTGATATCGTGTTTTCTCGCATTTTCGGTGTCAGCGCCATATTATTAGTAATTGCGGCTGTAATCAAGATTTGACGACTGTGGTGCACTTATCGTTTCTGTGCAAGACCATACTGTATGTGTTGATGCATAAATGGGAACATACTGTATACTGGAATGCACAAATGGCGGCGAAAGACCCTGACGGTTCTGCCTCAGAGCAGGCCTCTGGACTGTGCAATAGGCGTGTTTGGCCGGAGGGGAATGTTGTGTATTTGGTTGCCTTGACTGGCTGCCTTATACACGGAGCAGTGTATTGGCTTGCCTTCGATGGCCAGTCGATACGCTCCTCCAGGCGAGGCTGAAACCCGTTGGGTTGATGTCTCAGCCACCTACGACTAGGTGGCCTGCCTAATCATCGTTTATGAGTACATCCGCTCCCCGCGGAACCTTCTCCAATGTACGACCGTGGAGCCTCTTGCAACTGGCACGGTTTCATTTCGAAAACAATTGCGGAGCGCTGTCAGCGAGAGCTGATGCGGTGGCAAGGACGTTGTGCAGTGCTGAACAATATCTTCTTATAATCTGTACCTTATTATGGGAGCCATAAACAGTGGCACTTCCATATTTTTTGGTCTATCTAGCTTAAGTTGTAAGCTAGCGGGACGAACCACATATCATTTTATTCAGGAATCAATTCTGAATCGGCTTGATTCGTTCTATTTGCTAATGTACTTCAGAGACTATCATTCTTTATGACTCACCCGATATTATCTTTATTGGTTTGACTCTTTATTTTAAAACCTTTCTTCCATTAAAAGCCGTATACAAGCTAAAGACGGCATGCTTGTAACATTATCATAAGTGCTCCGTGCACGCGTCCAAAGAAGTAAGGTGCGAGAAGATATGGGTTCCTAGCCATATAGTCTTTCTCAAGGATAAAGATTGCAACCACGCGCTGGTTCCTCGCTATCGCCAAGTCCTGGCGTTCGGCAGCCGCTGCGTCCAATTATTTCGAACTGATAATTGTAATTTAAAGCATTATCAGCGGGTTGAACGTACAGATAATTTTTCTTTGCCTTTATACATCCTGCTAAAGCGCGGTCGTAATTTTCTTCCGTTGTGAGAAAAGTGGTTTTGTTCCACAAACCAGGTACGGTCCAATATTCTTTGCACCCTCCTGAATCGCCCGTGCTGCTCTCATTTTTGCACAACCATGCCCACATATTTTTATATGTGGCGCCTTTAATCTTAGGGTCACCAAACGCAGGTCTATCATCGTTATCTTTATTCCGTATCCTTACTTGTTTGTTACAATATGCGTATGTGTAGTCATTGGTACCGAGTTCTAAAAAGACTTGCGTTCAGCTGCGTGTCCTCGAGAATTGACAAAAAGGACACAAAACCAGGTGTAGAGCAATATACGTTAGTTGTCTTCTTTGACCAGGGGAACGCTCACACTCACCTTTTGAAAACCAAGGAAATATTCCGCATCGCTCGACGTCTGAAAAAACTAGCGGTTTGGGTTTGCTTTTCAATGACGGTTTGGGTCAAAGGGGGTCTTTGCGAGCATGGGTAGGCATATTACAGATTCTTGGGGAGGGGGGGGGGTGTCGCGACGATGCGAGGAATAAAGAGGGCGTAGAAGTGTAAAGGACAGGACAGAATGAGCATACGTCATAAGAGCAGAATGTTTTGTGAATAGGCTCAAAGACGGCCGATTGTGTGATTTCAGCAAATATATATCACATCGTTGTACTTTGTCGACTCAGCGACAAAATTGGTAGCACAGAACGTGGTCTTATAATGGCGGAAGCAACGGCGGGGCCCGTTCGCAAAAAGCTGGGTCCATTTGCGGCATCGGTTAAAGGAAACACTGGCGACTGTCTCTGAGGTGGCTCAATATCGGAAGGCGGTTGGCGATGACGATCGAGACGCGATAATCGATCAGTGCGTCAAGGTAAAGGCTCGGATTGACAAATCGTACGAGACCTACGTTGCGTCATATGCGCAATATAAATTGGCGGTGGACCAAGAGGAGGAGGCGTACCACGTGGAAGTTGAGGCATCGTTTGAGATCGCCGAGTTGGTTAGCGAGAAGCTGAGTCAAATCAAGGCTATCGAAACCCAACATGCGAAGCGAGAGGCTGAGGCGGCAGTGTCGGCGGATGAAAGGCGCAGGCGAGTAGAGGTGGCCGAGGCAGAACATCGTGCTAGAGTGAGCCGTGTTAAAGATTTCAAAAGGATGAGGATCGAAACGGAGACAATGCGGATGAAGGCGGAAGCCGCGGAAGTGGAAGATGAGGCGCGTGAGCGAGCGCTGAAGTTGCGTACAGAAGAAATACATCTTCAACAGGCAAAGGCGGCTGCGGAGGGTCAAGCAAGCGCGCATGGCATGGGTGAAACGGGAGCGAGCCGACGACATTCTCTTTTTATCAAGTTACCAGAATTATTACTACCAAAGTTCGATGGGAAAGACATCAAGTCCTACCAAGCGTTTTGGGATGCGTTCAAAGTTCATGTGCATGACAACCCAGCTCTGGCACCAGTCACTAAATTCGGCTATCTCCGATCGCAATTGGAAAGTGATTGTCGCGACGGAGCGCGATTGATTTCAAGGCTCACATTACAGCCCAGGAGAAGCATGGTCGATTTGTGACTTCACGATGTGATTCTTCCCTTTTTATGCTTAGTTCGCTTTCCTTAGGCTCATTCTTCGTTCTGTCTCCGGCCAGAGTGGCCGCCTGCTTATCTTTGTCCGTAAAAGACAGTGTAACGAAGCTTCTTTACACTCTGTCTCTCTCTCCTCCGGCCGACCTGAGCAGTCGGTTCTCTCGTCGCTCTCTTCAACTACGCTTCCACAACGCTGCTCTCGCTACAGTGATGCATTGGAAATGTTTCGTGGGTTTGCAGAAACGGATGCCAACTATGCTCCCGCATTAAGGTTGTTGCAAGATCGATATGGAGATGAGAAGCGAATCATAGCGGCCCACATTGATGCGATCCGAGGCCTACCCGTGTCAACGACCTGAAAGGACGTGGTCAAGCTAGCGCTCAAGCTCGAAGAATTCCTGCGATCTCTGGAGGCCCTCGGGTTTGATGTCGATCAAGGGTTGCAATATGAAGTGGCTAAGATCATTTTCAAGCTTCCGAAAACTGTGCAGGAAAAGATGTTCGAGAAATGGCTGCCACACCAATGGCTCATGAGGGATCTCCGAGTCGAGTTGCAGAAGCTGGCGGAATACAATACGCTATGATGCTCGCCTATGTCCATGCAAGCCAAGGTCGTCGTGAAAAGTCGTCTAGGGGAGAGCAAGACAACAGGGAACGAAAGGAGAACATGATAACCAGCAGCATTTTCGTCGCTGTTGAGCGCGGGAGGAACAAGATGAGGAAACCTGGAGAAGCGCCCGTTCGAGCGAAACGCCCACCGTTTAATTGCCCCTACTGCGAAGGGGAACATTGGGCAGACGAATGTCAACAGGTGACGACAGTCGAAGAACGGAAACGAAGGTTGGGTTCAAGATGTTTGAAGTGTCTGAAGGACGGACATTGTGGTGATGAATGCCAGTCAAAACGTCGATGCTTCCACTGCAAGAAAATGGATCATCACTCGAGTCTGTGTCACGACAAGCACCCAGTTTCAAAACAGCATTCGCACACATCGACGACGGCACTAGTGTCGGATGTAAATATGGTAACCGCAGGCAGGTCCGTCAGGTGATGAGTCAATCAAAATTGATATCCTACTAGGCATCGTACAGTACGGGCAAATCGTCAGCGGCGAGCAACGTCAGATCAAAGCTGGTCTCATTGTTGTGAATGTGCCATTCCGGTACAGTAACCTCACCTTCCCGCCCGTTTGCGATTCGAATCCGACGAAAACAAACGGATTAGGAGGCGGATTAGTGGCGGCCCGGACGACCAAAACAGGGTCGTAAATTTGGACGGTGGACAATGGTCGCGGACGGACCAGGTGGACGACAGCCCATCGAGCGGCGATTGCGAGGTCGAGGCCGCAGCGAAAGGCACGTGCGGTGCCTATGCCGAGTGTGGTGAGCCTGGACGGGGCACGTGCTGCCGTCGGGACATACTCGCCGCCTCAGCATTGGGCCTCGCCGCGACCTCAAGATCAGCGGGTGGCGTCCACGTGCGGCAGACGCCGACCAACGACCACCTCGGAGGAGATCGAGAACAGCGACTAGGGGGCGCTCGAGGACGAACTAGAGGGCGCTCGTTACCGGTGAAGACCCCGCGAGAGTGGATGTGATTGGAAGATCTAGGATGATGATGACCCGCCTTCCGGTGCACTGTGCCTGATTTTGTACAGTTTGGTGAGTTCAGTAAGAAGATCGGTATCAGATTCAGTCGTTTCGAGTTCGTCTTGTCTTATTGGTTTGTTCGCCTTATTCGCGAGGCGATTGAGGCGACGAGGCGACAAGGCGGTGCAGCGAGGCGAACGACTGGACTGGACTGGACTCGAGTGTGTGGCGTTGGGGTTTCAAGTGGTCGAACGGCTTGGGACAAGGGCTTTCTCAAGGCATAGCCCCTGACCGTTGGAGCGCTTTGGATCAGCTTTGGTTCACGGGTACCAGAGCTGTTGCGTAAGTTGAGTGGTGTGTTTCAACTCGCAGTAGGCTTCTTAGGTGGCCATTAAACATCTGAGTGGTGGCACCGGGTAACGGTAGGTTCAAGAACAGGTTAGGATAAAACATAAAATTAAATTCTTGGCGGCACCGGCGAGATTACTCCCAATCTCACGGTTCCTTTAAACTTCAACGTCTGTAAGCGGTCTGTGAGCGGTCTGTAAGGATTGTTTCCATTTTGGTAGGGTGTGTTAGAGTTCGAACACTTCGGAGGAAGTACCTTTGGGCTCATTCATAGGAGTATTAGGATTTGGCGTGTGTAAGCTGAGGAGTTAGATCTTCGAAAGCGAAGACTCTGGGCTCATAAATACGATAGGATTTAGGTGTGTACTCGTGTGTAAGTGAGGAGTTCAAATACTTCGGAGGAAGTACCCTTGGGCTCATTCATAGGGACTAGGTAATTGCGTGCTCGTGTGTGAGTGAGGGAAGTTTGAATCTTCGACAGAGAAGATTCCGGGCTTCTAATACGACAGGGCTTAGGTGTGTGCTCGTGTGTAAGTGAGGAGTTCAAATACTTCGGAGGAAGTACCTTTGGGCTCATTCATAGGGACTAGGTAGGTGTGTGCTCGTGTGTGAGTGAGGGAAGTTTGAATCTTCGACAGAGAAGATTCCGGGCTTCTATTTGGGTTTCAGTAGAAACTGAGGCTTGGGTTGGGTTTTGAGTTAGTTCGTTTGGGAGCGCTGTAGGTGACCCTCGGGTAGGCCGTGCAGCGTATAACGTGTGCTTGGAGTGCTTCTGCTCAGATAACAGCCAGTAGCAGGATGGAGGACGAGTGCATGTCAGTGCGAACAGCAGGCACTGCAGCAGGTAGTGGACAGCTGGCTGGTGCGAGATCGACTGGTCAGGCGTCACCTCAAACGACAGCGAGGACGAAGCGATCGCTGGCTGAAGCAATCGCTACGGCCAGGCGAGGCGATACGGTGTTGGCGGAGCGGGATATTTCGATGCTGAGTGAGGCGTGCAAGTGGAGCGGCATCGCGAGGCGGCCGGGAGAAGACCGAATTTACATGTTCAAAAGGCTGATTTGGCGTCGGCTCATCCTGCAGGCGGCCATGGCCAAGTATCCCGAGTATCCTGAGGAAGAAGATGTCCGGAAAGAACAGTTGATGAAAGCGGTGGATTTCGAGCGAGCGTTGTTGCAGTTCGGGGAGAAGTTGGAAGCGGACAATCGGCGGTGTTGGGATTTCGGCGAGGAGAAGATCGCTCAGTTGGTGCCACCCAAACTGGCGAAGCTACGCTTATATGGCTTCCAGGAAGAACTGCCATATTTGATCGCGAACGATGTCGACAGTGGTGACGAGACCGGAGTTGTAGCCAATGGTGTGCAAGTGGACGATGACTACAGCAGCATGCCGCCGCTAGCGGATCCATTGGGGGACCGAGTACCTGATGAGGATCGCTTGCCGGGCAGTCGGGTGGCAGCAAATCCAGGCGTGGTGGAGCGAATTGGCGAGGCGGTTGACGGACACGAGGAGATGCCAGCTGTCAATGGTCGAGTGGTCAACGAGCGAGCTAATTGTGATCATGCTCAACCAGTGGAGGCGACCAGGATGGGACTGGGCGACCAGTTGCCAGTGGTCAGGCGAAGTGCGCGCATCCAGGAGGGGTGTGACGAAGACGGGCTGCCAGTAATGGAGCGAAATATTATGACCGAAACCGAGACCGATCAGTTGGGACAAGTGGGCCAGAAGTATGGCGTGCCGATGGTTTCGAGGTCGGGACATCCGCTGTCGTTGGGACAAGCGAAGCTGGTGCTATGCCGACGTTTGGCATGCATTGCGATCGCTCAACGGGCGCCTCAACCAGTGGATCGAGAGGACGTGCAAAAAACGAGGTTGGTCCAGTTTGCGGCGTATCGATCGTTGCTGCGACAAGCGTACCAGGCGGCGGAACGGTCAAACGGGCGATGGTATGTGAACTCGGAGGAAATCAGTCGGTTGGTGCATCCACTGCTGGACAGGGTAAGTGTTTTCGATATGAAGCTGGAGAGTCCCTTTAGCGACGAGTGGGGTCACGAACCAGTAGTCGAGCGTGTGGAAGATAGGAGGCCTGGGGTCCTTCGGAGTGGGCCGTATATCAGGAGTGATCCTCACGAAGTAGTGAATGGGCAGAGAGGTCCAGGTACATCTAAGGATCGCGTGCACCCCAACCAGGGACAAAGACGGGATTATGGTGAGTTAGGTGATGCTGCGATGGGTCGCACGCATACTAATCGTGAGGGGATAGGAACCCTGGCTAATGGAGTAGTGGAGGACGCAACGTTGGGACACGTGCGGTCTGACCCAGAGCGTAGGCAGGATAGGCCCATGGTGGACGATGCAGCGAGGGGTCGTGTGCAGTCCAACCCTGAGCTAAGAAGAGGTGTAGTTGCGGACGATGCAGCGGTGGGCCGTGTGCTGTCTGTGCCCCCCCCTGGGTAGTGGGAGCGGAGATAGTTCAGTGGCCGAGACATTGGTTCGGATGCAACGGGAGCGAGAAGAAATGCAGAGACGGTATGAGGCAATCCACCAACGGATGGAGCAAGAATTGCGAACGGTTAGCGAGGAAGCAAAGATTCGGGCCGAGAATGAGCGACGCAGTCGTGTAGAAGAGCGAGCTGCGCTGGAACGGACCTATCAACGAGAGTTGGCAGCCGCGGTAGCAAGGATGGAACGAGCAACACACGAACGAGTGGCGGCAGCACCAGTTGGACAAGATGCAAAACGGACGGTGGCCGAAAGGCTGGACGGGCGGTTTCCCGCTGGCACCTATGTGAGAGGGCTGCTGAATCGAGCCAGAGCAGTGCCTGACTTGGTGCAAGGCGAGCAATATACGGAGGAAGGCGACGACATCAACATCCAGTTGAATCAGAACGATTTGCGATTTCTTGGGACGCTGCGGGTACAAGAATTCAACGGCAACCCACCATTGCGGTTCGATGTGTGGCTCAAAGATTTTTTCGAGGCAACGTCAGCGTGTTCAGCTCAATTGAAGACGTATGCGTTCAGGCGGGCACTCAGGGACATGCCGGCAGCCAGGTACGGTACGTTCAGTGTGGCGGTCAAGGCATCGTTCAAGTCGACAGTGGAAATGTTAATGCTGACCCAATTGGGGATGATCAATATCGAGAAGGCAGAGGACGACTTCCGGGCATGCTACCAACGGCAAGGAGAAAACGCTCAACAATTTTACGATCAGTTGGAGGTATTGTGGAGTCGATGTCAGACGCCGCACAATATGGGCGATAAGGAGAGAAGAATCCACGAACAGTTCCTTAAGGGAATGAAGCCACAATTCAAATCGTGGGTGATGACGAAATTTCCGGAGTCGGGCGTGGACATGTTGGACTTGGTTCAATTCGTGCAGCGGCTGGAAGAACAAGAGAAACACGAAGTTTTCGATCGAAACCGTAAGTACAATTACAGCGCCCAGGGTGGTCAAGTGTACAAGTCGAGGGATGCAAAGCAAGACGAAGATGAGCAAGAACGTGCGCTGCGGTTGGACAAAGAAGTGATCAGGCGGAAACAGGCGCAGGCGGCCAAAATGCTTCATTGGTCGGCCGAGCCACCAGATAAAGACGATGGAGAACTGATTCGTTGGGATGACGTGCCAGTAGCGGGTGTGGTCGATGGCGACTACGAGGATGAAGAGCTGATCCGGGCAAGTGTCAATGCGATAGCCGAAATTAAGAAC
Organism: Mesodorylaimus sp. YZB2_4; assembly: GCA_030248295.1. Taxonomy (NCBI): domain Eukaryota; kingdom Metazoa; phylum Nematoda; class Enoplea; order Dorylaimida; family Dorylaimidae; genus Mesodorylaimus; species Mesodorylaimus sp. YZB2_4. The sequence goes on from JASANH010000032.1 coordinate 137,559, forward strand.
GGGCGACCTCCATGGCACAAGTTCGAGCAGAAAGGAGAAGAAAAACGGCAGTGGACCAATGGTCAAAACGAGAAGCGGGACCCGCAATTCAAGCGGGACTACAGCAATGATCCGTGCTACACGTGTGGCGAGTTGGGCCATTGGGGCCGCTACTGCCCACTAATAGACGAAGTTCGGCAAATAACAAAGGCGCTATGGAAAGAAAGTGGAAGAAAGCCGACCAAGCAAGAGATTGCGGATGTGTGGCTCGGGCAGACTAAACCGAGGACAGACAAATCACCAGTGGTCGCTATTTCGGTTGGAGAAGATCAGACGCCGACCGCGTGAGGGTGCGCGGGCGCGCCTGGTGTGACTGGTAAACTTTCGGATACTGGTCAACTGGCGTGCCCAACCCCGAGCGGCGAGGGGAAAGCCAATGGCGTCGAGGTCAAATCAGTGCGTACAGTGGTGGAGTCAAGCGTACAGTGTGACGATAGTGTGGATTTGGAACGAGAATTGGTCAAAGCAACGGCTGACGAACAGGGTAGTGGTAAGCAGGGTGGTGATACTGGGAACCTTGGTTTGGAGGGTAGTGTCGCAGATGCTACAGCAAACTCCTTGGTTCTGCGGTTGCCAAATAATATGCCAGAACGGGAGAAGGTCCAAACCCTGTCAAGGTTCTTCAAAATCAACCCTGAGGAGGTGGAAGCTATGTCCATACCCTATGATACGTGGAATAGGCCAATTGCGAGGGTGACCAGGGTACATCTAATCGAAGTGCAGTCGATGTACGGCGAACCGGTCTGTGTCATGCTGGACACAGGCGCGGAGCTGTCGATGGTCAGTCCAGTGGCATTAGCAAAGCTGCAAGGAGTCAAGGACGTGAAGGAAATTTGCTATATGGATCCAGCCAACGCGATCAATAGTGCGAGTGGTCACGATATGCGAATATTGGGCAGTGCGATAGTCAAGTTCAAAATCGAGGGCGTGGCATCAGCACCGGTAATGGTTTTGGTCACAGACAATATGGATTTCGAATTCGTGGCTGGACTCGGACTAATCGAGCAGTGCAAGATGCAATGCAATTTCGAGAAGAAGGTGATCAAGTTTCAAGCGGAACCATGGAATGGAATCGAGGTGAGGTACACTCAACGCGGTTCAGGGCAGGCGTCAAGCTTGTTTGTGAAAGCGGACACCTACCTGCCACCAAGATCTGAGGCAGTAGTAGAGTGTAGAGTGCCACCTGCGATCAAAACGGAATTGGCAACGGTTCACGAGTGCCAGTGGCGAGAACCACAGCGAGGATGGCGGCCATTCATGTTACCAAGAGGTGTGATCAAAGCGGAGCGAGAAGATGGCGTGAGGACGGCCAAAGTGGTCATTGTCAATCCAACAGCGTCAGGTTTTCGGCTCAAGCGAGGAACAGCAATTGGGCGAGTGGAGGAACTACAAGTGTCAAGGGCAAGCGAATCAGTTATTGGGATAGACAATTCGGCGCAGGGATTGCCGAGTGGGTTGGTCTGCTCATCACAGACTGATGCCAAAGGTGATTTCGGCCAGGACGAGCAAGGCGGACTCAAGAGCATTGGTGTCCAAGTGCGAGGCGATTATCCAGTCGAGGTGGACAAGGAGTCAGCAGTGCGTATCGAGAAATTGGCCAGGTTGTTGAAGAAACCACCTGATTTGGCCATGGACGATTGGGGCAAGTTGGTCAAGTGCGTGTTGGCGAACAACGATGTATTCGCGTTCAGTTTGAAAGAATTGACGGGAACAACATGGGCGAAGCATCAAATCGATACGGGCGATGCACCACCAGTTCGGAACAAAATGCGAAGAATAATCGAAGCGCACAAGGATGTGGTCAAGGCTCAAGTGGACGAATATTTGGAGCTGGGGTGGATAGTGCCATCAAGGTCCCCCTGGGCTACGAATGTGGTATTGGTAAAGAAAAAAGAAGGTACGTGGCGAGTCTGTTTGGACTATCGACCAGTCAACAAGGTGACGAAGAAGGATGCGTATCGGTTGCTCAATATCAACGAGATGTTGGACGCGATGCAAGGATCGAGGGTCTTCACGGTTTTGGACATGATGTGCGGCTACAATCAAGTGCCAATGGACCCGAAATCGCAGGAGAAGACGGCGTTCTACACACCATTCGGGTGTTACGAGTGGACAAGAGCAAGTTTTGGGCTATGCAATATGCCCGCGGAATATCAAAGGTTGGTCGATATGCTGCTGGCGGGGATCGAGTGGTTGTACGTGCTGGCATATATCGACGACATCATCATCTACAGTAAGTCAGTGGACGAGCATGTTGGGCATTTGGAAGCGGTTTTTGGGCGGTTGCGAGAAGCGAATTTGAAGTTGAAACCGAAGAAGTGCGTGATCGGATGCGGGAGCTTGGAGTATCTCGGGCATCGAATCGATTCAACTGGTTGCCGACCATTGAGCGACAAGGTGGAAGAAATACGAAATTACCCCGTGCCCCAGTCATGCGAAGAAGTGCATTCGTTTCTTGGATTGGCCGGCTATTATCGGAAGTTTTTGGTCAATTATGCGGACAGAAGTAGGAGACTTCGCGAATTGACGAGGAAAGATGCGGTGTTCGAATGGACAGCGGAGAGGCAGGAAGAATTCGATTATTTGAGGCGGGCATTGACCGAAGATCCCGTGCTCAGGTACCCAAATTTTGATTTGCCATTCGTGCTAAGTACGGACGCGTCAGGGTATGGGATTGGAGCGGTATTGGAGCAATATGAGCCGTCGGAACCGAACAAGCGATGGATGGTGCATTGCGTTTCAAGAGCCCTCAACCCAGCGGAGACGAGATACTGCACAACGGATAGGGAGTGCCTGGCCATTTATTGGGGCATCTTGCAGTATCGACATTATTTGCTTGGAAGAAAATTCGAGGTTAAGACGGATCATCAGTGTCTGCTAGCATGGCAACGCGATCAGGACATGCAGGGACGTAGAGGAAAATGGTTGGCTCAGCTGCAAGAATACGATTTCGATATTCACTATCAACGGGGTAAGGACAATGTGGTACCTGATTTGCTATCGCGTTGGCCTGGCATGCAAGCCGAAGGCAACCGAGGCGAGCAAGAAGTCAAGATCAAGCCCAGAGAAATCGAATGCGGTGCGTGTCAGACCAAGACCAGACAAGTGGATGAGACGGCCGAATGTAAAGAAGACAACGACGAAGAGCAGTGTCAATGGGATGATAGTCGGTTTTGGTTCCTGGACCCATATCTCAACGCCCTGGTAGCAGTAAGTGACTGTGGGGTTGTGTGTCTAGGAGAGGGGACTGAAAGTGACCATGTAGGCAAGGAAAGCGAGACCAGAGGTATGGTCAGTTGGGGATTGTCGTATGATCCGGCTGTATGGGGAGACTTGGAGCTGTCTGAGGGGACCGAGTGGGATAGGAGTTCTTTTAGCCCCACCCTTACCCCCTCAACGATTCTTCGAGTGCCTTCAGAGTGGTCAAGGGACATCAATAGCGAGGCAGTCCAACGAGAGATTGGAAAAGACGTGCTGACGGGTCAAGCGTATCCAAAGCCAGGGCTCGTGGATCGAATTGAGGCAAGGTTTGGTGCGATCCAAGGCCTAGAAGACGAAGCCGAAGAATCGGAAGGAGAACAAGAATTGGTCGACGAACATATATCGGACGGTCAAGACCAATGGGACGAACAACGGCAAGTGGCGATCTTGGCATCGGATTTGTTCAGTATCATGCCAGAACCAATCACGATGGCCAAAATGCAGCTACACGACCGGGAATTGCAAGAAATATGCTTCGATTTGGGCAATGCAAAAAACGGGCGAGGTCAGTATTATTATTTGGATCGAGACGGCGTATTGAGGATCGATTGGGTGAAACCCAATGATGCGCTTGGACGAGTATACCGACGGGTTGTTGCGCCAGCTGGGCTGCGGGCATTGATCTTTGATGTCGCGCACACGCGTGGTGGGCACCCTGGGTTTGGACGGCTGTTGGAAAGTATTAGAAGGCATTATTTTTGGCCAACGATGAGGAAAGACTTGCAACGGTGGATCGAGGCGTGTCAAGACTGTGCAATGCGAAAGCAGAAGCAGGGAGCTGGACAACCACCGCTGGCACCTCTTCCAATTGTGGGTGCCTTCGAACGGGTTGCAATCGATATGGTCGGACCATTACCAACGACGGTCAAAGGCAACAAGTACGTATGCGTGTTGGTGGACTCAAGGACGAAGCAAGTCGAGCTACACGCGTGTGCGGACATGAAAGCGGAGACAGTGGCTGATTTCGTGGTGCAATGGATATCGCGCTATGGGGTCATGCGGACACTGTTATCAGATCAAGGTGCGAATTTCTGTGGTACGGTAATGAAGTCAGTTTGCGAGGCGTTTGGGATCGACAAGAAGAGAACATCATCTTATCACCCACAAACGAACGGTGCGTGCGAGGCGTATAACAAGCAATTGGGCGATGAACTGTACTTCTACACGCGAGAAATTCCGGACGAATGGGACAACTGGTTGCCAATTTTCGCAATGCATCATCGGTTTGCGGTCCATACAACAACGGGAGAGACGCCTTATTTGCTTATGTTTGGACGAGAGGGGTTAGATCCACTAACTGCCTTGTTCAAAGAAGGCTCTCACGATGGTCCAGTGGTACCAGCAAGCGATGTAGAATATGTGCAGAAGTTGAAAGAACGGATGGCAACGGTGGACGAAATGGTCTACCAAAGGATGGTCGAACAACAGGAGCGGATGAAGGTGTTGTACGATAAGTCGGCCAGGACGACGACGGCATTTGGTAAGGGCGACTTGGTATTCGTGAGAAACCAAGCTACCAGACCGGGGGTGTGTAAAAAGCATCGTCCGAGGTGGCTGGGGCCTTACGAAATACTGGACGTGCTCTCACCATACAATGTGGTGATCAAGTTTGCGGGGCGAGTCGATAGTTCACCATGGATCGTCAGTGTGGCGAGACTGAGTCGGTGGAAACGAACGGCGCCAGAAGAGATTTCAAAGGCAAATGAGTTGGGATCGGGCGAGTCGGCGGTGAAAGAACGTAGTCAAGCGATGAAGGGACGGCCAACGAAAGAAGTCTTTCGACCTTCAGTGGTAGACGTGAGTGGCTTGATGAGAAAACCTGATCCTGAGTGGGTTTGGGCTAGGAGGTCCAGGGGACATCCATATTGGCCGGCCAGGGTGATAGCTGGCAAGGAAGTGAATGAGGAGGAGATACCGGGCTATCGATGGGTGCGATTTTTCGGGGAAGAACTGATGAAGTTGGGTGCGGTCCGGGTTCCTTTGGGAGCGCTGGCGCCATATGAGGAAGCGAGGCATGAACACAGGCATGGGGGAGACATCGAGCTGGAGCGGGCTATATTCGAGATCGAGTCCGCCATGGGTCTCCTGCCATCGTGTTCTCTCTAAAGGGGGGAAGGGAATGAGTGGAATGGAGCCAGTCAGCTTTTCTATCGTGGCCGTCTACCATACAAAATTTTTGCTGACTTGGCTATGAAATTCCGCTCTCTTGCTCTATGAATAGCACTCGGCGAGGCCAAAATGACAATCAAAGTGCTATATCTGATTTTTCCAGAGCAATGCCTCTCCTACAGCTTGCCTTGCACCGACGTATCCAGATGGAGCGGGGATGGTTTCGTCTTTTGCCCGATCTGCGTATGCGTGTGGACCTGCTCAACACTAGTCACGTTCGACTTTGTATTTTCGTGCGCCTAACGGGGCTGCGGCTGACCCTGCGCCTGCAAGGACGGCTGGTCGTATGATCCATTTCGCGTCTGATAGCGACGGCGAGCGGTTGGCCTAGCGGTGGCATTCATTGGACGTTGTTTTGTTACGAACTTTTGAATTAGTCGAACGGCTAAATTGTAGCCTGAACGATTTTGGTGGGCAATTCGAATTTTGGTAACTTCGAAAATTCAAATTATTGAATAGTTTTGTGGAGGTGTGGACGCCTCATTGACATTGGGACATCGGACTTGACGATTTGTGGGGTGTGGACGCCCATTGAGGAACTGTCGAGTCGGCGGTGGTAAGAACAGGATGGGCAGTCGGTGTCGGAAGTTAACGATTGTGTTACTGGCGATGGCCGTGTGCCGATTCGCGGTAACTTCGGCCATGGATCCTGATAAGAACAAGGACAAAACGGAAAAAGAAAAGGCCGCGGAGGAAGAACGAAGGATTCGAGTGGATGCGTCGGGCATCGATAATTATGGTGTTTCGAGCCGACACGAAATGTCCATGATGACGATTGTG